>OX451394.1:11464027-11516401 GCA_949629135.1 Eremobia ochroleuca | reverse complement strand
CGATTACAACAAAATGTTTTTAGTCGTGGGTGACCAGCTCATACATGGTATCGAACAGGTTTCGATGTGCAAGCTGTAAATATCTCTTACTTTATAACATTGGCCTACATTAGATGTATCCAGTAAAATTAAATAAAAACAAAAAAAAATCTCATGAAATGGAAAAAAGAAAAAAAAAGATTGGACATGGATAATGTGTAATACAATAGAAACAAAAATACTTAATAAAAAATTAAAAAACAAAAACAAGTGACCTTTGGTACTCAAATCGGTTAAATGCATTACATAGATTTGATAGCTATTATAATTTTCTGTAAGACAAACTTCTGCAAATAATACAATTAAAAGCTTTTAAAGTTCATTTTGTATCATCCGCTTTCTATGAATATCTTTCTATTACAAATCCCAGTGAAACAAGCAGCTTCAAGAAAAATAAAATTTTTTTTTTTTTTTGAATATTGCCCAAAATAATAATATTGTAAAATTATTGCCAGGGAATAAAGTGTGAAATTATATTTATTTACAAAACAAATTATTATCAAATTCGTAGTTTTACTACTCAATTGACATCAGTTACATTTGAGAATTAATTACTACGGAAAATCATTATATTAAATGGGCATAAATAATATTATTGGATTAAATTAAAATGTAAATGGCAACTTTGAATTCAGTCAAAGTTAAATAATATGTTAATCACTGAAATAATTATAAATAGTATTCATAGCACCATTTAGTCTCAGCCCGTATTTATCGCCTTTTACGTCAAATAGATATCAAATCTTTGGGCTCTACGTGTTCTTTCTTTGTGAGCATAGTTCAGTCATCAACCAAAATAATATTGTCCCAAAGTAAGACTTATATATTTTTAATAAATCCTTTTGTATTTGGTAAAATATGTGTGAACGATTTTGTATTGGTAATCGAATATCAATTGTGACATATTAAAATGCTCGTAAAGAAAGTAACGCATATAGAACGTGAAACTGTAAACTACATGCAGTGAAATGAAATATTGCGTTATATGCATATAGCTTTATTTATTAATTTATTTTCCACGTAAATGTTAATAGTTTTTTTGTAGGCTGTGGTAAAAAGGGAAGGCTGATGTAACAATTGTCATACTGTAACTTACGTTTTCCTTTCTCGGCGTAATAATCATATAAGGTCGTATGGAAGTTTTTAGTGATATAAGATGATCTGATATTACAACTATAATGACTTGCTTTACACCAACTAAATGAGAGGGTACGATTTTTGCATGCTGACAGGAGAAATCTGTCTGTATTTGTTCCTAAGACAATAATTTACATTTCCATTTTTAGTAAATGATTGCAATAATTATGTAGGGCTTTGAAATCACAAAATTATTGATATCGGTCCCGAAAAGGAAAAATATCCTAAACGTAAGCAACGTTGCCAATACGTATCCTCTTTTAGCCTTAGATAAAGTGCAATTCGACCGTACTATGTGTAAGTACACGTGGTGTGAGGCAAGTTACTGAAATGGTGCCTACAAAACGTTGTTCTTGTTAGGAACATATCACACCAGCGTTTGTCAAGCGTAAGCGTAAGGCATGCAGCTATGCGCTTGTTTGCTGTGGTATGACCTTAACAACTAAAGTAAGAACTATAGCCTTTGTAAACACTGCCTATCTTCGGATTAACGTGTAAGCGCCATTTATTGATAATACTATTGTACGTCAAATAAGTAATTGATATTGTTACGTTGTTTGTAGGTTAGTTTGTAACGCAGTGTCATTTTTTAATATCATGGTACTCAAATATACAGGTTTGAAACCTTGCCGATGGTATACATATTTTGCGTTTCCTTTTGCGTACATTTCTTGAACACTATACAGGGCCTTTTCAAATGAATTGGCAAAACTTTACAGTCGTGTGTGTGTGTGTGTGTGTGTGTGTGTGGGTGTGTGTGTGTGTGTGTGTGTGTGTGTGTGTGTGTGTGTGTGTGTGTGTGTGTGTGTGTGTGTGTGCGTGTGCGTGTGCGTGTGCGTGTGCGTGTGCGTGTGCGTGTGCGTGTGCGTGTGCGTGTGCGTGTGCGTGTGCGTGTGCGTGTGCGTGTGCGTGTGCGTGTGCGTGTGCGTGTGCGTGTGCGTGTGCGTGTGCGTGTGCGTGTGCGTGTGCGTGTGCGTGTGCGTGTGCGTGTGTGTGTGTGTGTGTGAAAGTCAGGATACGATATAAAATATTCGTATGAACTAACATTCCCGAACAGATGCTCGAACAATCAGCGCGGATACGGTTCAAGTCTTTGTTTTCTCAGATCAAAGGCCAGTTTTTTTGTAATAAAGGTGAAGTGCGTGTTAAGAAGTTCGCTATGCACGATCCGGCGCCGCGGCGGGCGTCTGGCCGGGAATAGAACGGTCGTCGCGCACAGGAATAGCGCAGACGACGCCATACGACGACACGACGCATTTGGAACAATATTAATATGCGAAAGTCGCGCACCTTCACACCGCGGTGATTCACGGGAGAGCTATGCTATCTTGCCGGTTCATGAGCACTTACTGGTACTTAGTTACGTGCAGGGAGATTCTTCTGTTTTTTTATTTTTTTATGATAGGAGAGTTTGGTAGCCAAGTATCCTCAAAAACTGGGAATCAATGAAAAGATTTAGGTTCGCATGTAATTACCATATTGATTTTTGACAGCTTATTAATACTTGAGAGCGTGGCGTCGCAAGTTCATAGACAAGAAATGATTTTAGACTTAACATTCAGTGGCAGTAATAACTTAGCGATTTTCCTCAAGTTTGGTCGCGGGATTTCTCGAATCATTTAATGTTACTCGAACGGAGACCAGCACCCTAATTGCCTTATACACTATTACTCTCAATTTGAATCATTTTGAAGCATATTGCTAATCCATTGCTCCATATGTTCAAAAATGTGTCTGCTCAACAACGTAAGTAACGCAATGAATGTTGTTGAACTGTCAAAATGAAACCCATTGCTACTGATAGTGTGTTACGCAATTAGCCTGCATATTTCGATGCTTACCTTATGCCACAGAGTACGTTATTGTATAGGCCTTACCTACGCGGCGTAGTCGTGTGTACAAGAGAACTTTTTAGACTTTCAAATCGGATAAGTTCGTCTCGGGACCGGTGACCTATGGCATATTGAACCAGGCCGGTTATATTATAAAAATATAATGGTAACATCGTACCGCCGTTATCGTACTTTCCACGGTTATATCACACAATTTAAGTTATCTATGACTAACTTTTTATTTTTAGGGCTGTGCTGATAACTTATCGATATTTTTTTGTTGTTTATGCGCTAAATATTTAATCAACGGGAACTCATTAATGAGGAAATAGGATGTTATTCATAAAACTGGTAGTTACTGGTTAATTGGTATTTTTTTAGGTAATTCCGACTTTTTACTAGAAATCGGTCTCTCAGCGCGCTATGGACCGAGCTATGCTCGGAGTTTCTTTGAAGGATAAAATCAGGAATAAAATTATCCGGAAAAGAACTAAAGTTACCGACATAGCTTGCATAGTAAGCAAGCTGAAGTGGCAGTGGGCTGGCCATGTCTGTCGAAGGGCCGATGGCCGGTAGAGCAGACGAGTCCTGGAGTGGAGACCGCGTATCGGCAAGCGTAGTGTGGGATGCCCCCGAGCTAGATGGACGGACGACCTAAAGAAGGTGGCTGGGGTAAACTGGATGCGGAAGGCGGAGGACAGGGTGTTGTGGCGCAGTCTGGGAGAGGCCTATGTCCAGTAGTGGGCTGCGATAGGCTGAGTTGATTGATTTACTTATTGATTGACTAGAAATCGAATATTTCTACCTATTGCTTTTCACCAAGTGGATGTTAATAATATCTGATATGGTTTTAAGGTGATTTCTTAACTTTGTAGACCTGCAGTGGGGCTTCATGTTGAACCGTATATGTTTTTATTTATTTAAAAACTGCAGTTCAGGGGGCATTACATTTCTCACTAGCTGTGAATACCCGCTTCGCTGGGTCATTTTTAATTGTGTAGTTATTTGTTAATGTTAATAATCTATCACTACTTACTTCATAATTTTTTCATATATACCTACTAAACATTTTTATTAGGTAATGATAATCACACATTTTTAGAAATCACATGTTTCAACCCCCGTATCTTCTACACCCTTATAGGTATCAACTTGCAACCACCATAGTGCACGATGGGAGCCTTGTACCTATTGCGACATACAAACACTATGCGTATGCGACGTGCAGTTTTAGCTGCAAAGTGAAATATAGGGACACACCTCTATTTTTATATATATGTATATAGATTTCATTGCCTATCATTGTGGTTAGGTGATCACTGATGAACAGTACGTTACCAAATGTAAGTTGAACCACTTCTCCCTATAGAAATAACGTAACACAACCGTTGATTCAGTTCTTAGGAATAATAACATAAAGCAGTATGCTGAATACCAAAAACGTTGTGTAACTAGAGTTGCATAGCAATCGGTCCGTACGTACCTAGTTGAGTCAGCGTTTCGCAGAAGTACCATACATTCAATAAGTACGTGTTCAATTCCTTTTGAGCTTTGACCAGGAAAATGTTATCGCTTGGCCGGCCCCGTTAGCTTGTAGTCTTTTAAATAAACTACAAAATTAATACTGTTTACAATAAAATCTTTCTCAAAGACTTGTAAACCCATTAAATCTAAAAACAAAAGAATATTGCTCTTCTGGTAGACATAAAAGGTCCTCTACAATTAATAATCCTTAAGTTCCGTTGGGAAAATCCGAACTTGTGGCTCAGATGTATTTCTCAGAATGGAGGTCTCCATTCCATCCTTAAAGAATACAGGTTCGAATCACAGGAATGACAATTTGCGAAAATATTTCCATTCAAGAAATATACAGATGTCGCTGTTAGTGCATAATTCATCTGCAAAGATTTTCAACGTGTAATATAACTAGCGGGTGAGTCAGCGTGAAGGTGGAATTAATTAACGATAGTTGCCTGTGCATAGACACAACGTCCTTGCAAGGCTGCTGCGCTGACGATCACGTGCCGTGCGCATGCACCGAGCCGCGGCGCCCGCGCCGTCCCGCCCTCTCGCGCGTATAACCTGAATTAGTACTTCAAACAAGGCCTTTTTTGGACCTGTGTGTTTCGATAAATGCATTAATGCGGTCCTGTTTTCCTGTATACTTTATCTCGCTCTTTTTAATGTATCCAGTAACTTATCTCTCGGGTTTTTTCTAATGTATATCGATATATTTTGTGTTACGCTACTATGTTGTATGCACTTGGTAGTGCAGCGTACCTACAGCTTCCATTCAATTTTCCTGTTTCTAACTTTAGATAATAATCACTATTTTAATAGCTGCTTACAAAACACGATCATTATACAAGGTGTAACTTAAATAACGCACAACCTCTTAAGGGGTCATTGTAAAAAAAAAAAAAAATCTGCTGTTTCCTACATTTATGTTCGCATAACTCGTCAAAATGTAGGGAACAGCTGATTTTTTTTTGGCGATTTCAGGTTTGGTCCCATAGTAAAAGTTGTTCATAATGATGAGTACAATGATCCCTTTAAGAGGTTTTGCGTTATTTAATTTACACCTTGTATTCATGACGTCGTCTGCCGATTGCTAGTATACTCGGTGAATGTCTAAATGTGTACTTTCAACAACAAAGTCGTTTAGTTTATCTATGAGTCAAAATCTACCTATTTCTTCAGTATTTTCGGTCGCAGGCAGTTGTCAGGCAAGGTTCCCGTTCGTTCACTTGGTCTTGGCTTACAATTATAGAGGAGATGTGGGCGCGTAGCGAATCGCCGGCGCCGGCGCAACCATAACCGTCTTTGAATTAAGAAAGGAAACTAATACACGCGGTTTATGAGGATGACTTGCTGGGGCGAGTATGAATTAGCGTGACGTCGCCATAACTTGCAATCATAACTCGCTTTGGATGTTATAAGAGAATACTGGTTTTGAGAGCAGTCACTAGATATCTGAGGGAATTATAGCCGTGACCATGTTCTGTTGTTTATGCAAGTAGGAATAGGTACGAGGGCGGGTCAATAAGTCCGTGACTTTTTGAATTTCTGACCTATTTACTGAAAAAGCAACACTACTCCTGTCAACAGGCATCTGTCAGTTGACTCCTATCAAAATTTGAACTTGCTGTTTCAGTTAGTTTGTGTTTGACAGCTATCTTTATCAGACTACCCAGTAATTTGAGGAAAAAATGGAAAAAAGTGAATTTCGTGTGCTTATTAAGCATTATTTTTTGCGAATAAAAACCATTACCGAGACCAAGGCTAAGCTTGATAAATATTATGGGGACTCTGCACCATCGATTTCAATGGTAAAAAAATGGTTTACTGAATTTCGTTCTGGCCGTACAAGCACTGAAGATGCCGAACGTCCTGGACGCCCAGTTGAGGTCTCTACACCCGAAACAATCGAAAAAATTCACGATATGGTGTTGGCCGACCGAATATTGAAAGTGCAAGAGATTGTGGAAGCCGTAGGGATCTCGCATGGCTCAGTGGTTTCAATTTTGAATGATCACTTGGGCATGAGAAAGCTTTCCGCAAGATGGGTGCCGCGTTTGCTCACAGTCGACCACAAACGAAATCGTGTAACAACTTCACAGGAAGGTTTGGCGTTGTTTAATCGCAATATGGAGGAGTTTTTGCGCCGTTTTGTAACCGTGGAGGAAACATGGATCCATCACAACACACCAGAGACCAAACAACAGTCAAAACAGTGGGTTTCTAAGGGTGAATCGGCGCCAAAGAAGGCCAAGGTGGGTTTGTCAGCCAATAAAGATATGGCGACTGTTTTTTGGGATGCACGTGGGATAATCCACATTGACTACCTTCAAAAGGGAAGAACAATCAATGGGGAATATTATGCCAACTTATTGGACCGCTTCAATGACGATTTGAAAAAAAAACCTACCTCATTTGGCCAAGAAAAAAGTTCTTTTCCACCAAGACAATGCAAGGGTGCACACATGTGCAGTTGCCATGGCAAAAATCCATGAATTAGGCTATGAATTGCTCCCTCATCCGCCCTATTCTCCAGATTTGGCTCCGAGTGACTACTTCTTGTTCCCAAACCTGAAGAAATGGCTTGGTGGAAAAAGATTTGACTCCAATGATGAAGTCATCTCGCAAACAAAGGCCTATTTTGAGGACCTCGACAAATCATATTTTTTGGAAGGGATAAAAAAATTGGAGAAGCGTTGGACAAAGTGTATAGAGCTCAAGGGAGACTACGTTGAAAAATAAAAGGATTTATTTATCAAAAAATCTGTGTTTTATTCCAAAAGTCACGGACTTATTGACCCGCCCTCGTATCTCAGTATATATGTTATGTTCATAAACCCCAACTACACAATACAAAACGGTAACGCCCACAAGTAAGTAAATTGGAATAGTACATTCGTAGGTAAAACTAATGACGAGCATAGCTTCATCTAATCTTGAATGCTACCTTTTGAAAGCAAGATAGGTCGTAAGAAAACTAGATATGATCTTCACAATGAATTGCAATAATGTAGCAATAGACTGCAGTTATATGGCTCCATCTGTCTTGTAGAATTTAAGTTTAAAAGGCGTGGGCGCCACCGACGTGAGTCATAGGCACTCCTTCCGTGGCTACCCGCCTTATGTCGCGACTCGAGTCGCGCTCGCGACCCACTCGCGTTGTGTATACTGCGCCTTTCGTTACTCCAAACTGAACTTTATTTACAAAACATTTTTTTCATGCGTTCTTGCACAAGAAACCCAGTTTTCCGAAAGTTCCGAAGCATTCTATTTTAATCTGTTGTTTTCAGTTTAATTTTTATTATCTATATATTGCTTGTAGGTAGGTAGTAGTAGTTAGATACGTACTTACTAAATTGTTTTTCTGATATAAAACCAATTAACCTTGTTTATCAGGTTTATTTTCAATCCAATTGACTTTGAATATCGGCCGGCGGTAAAATAGAACAAAAGGACTGAATTTAGGGCAGAGCAATTGACCTCATGTCACCCTGACCTGAATGAGGCCACTAGTTAGGTACATTACGAGGAATGACGTAAACTACAAATCTAGTAGCATGTCGGCAACTCCAGTTTGATCTTCGCTGATATACAGCTAGCTGTTGCCCGAAATTTCGTCTGCGATCCAAGATGAGGTCATGGTCTACCCATGTGCCAAATTTCATCCAAATCCGTTTTAGCGTGAAAGCGTAACAAACAAACAGACTTACTTTCGCATTTATAATATTATAGTTAGGATGTGTCCCACGACTTGAATGACCCGTATAGGTGCCACAGGTACAATCATTTATTGCTATCGAGGCGTAACAATGTACCTACCTGCCGGTCGAGTCTGCAAAATCACACCGTGAAATCGTAAGTGAAGTGAGCACTTAATAGTGTTAATCCCTAGCGAATGACAGCTCACTCACGCTCACTTCACCCAAGCTTTCACGGTGAGATGGTTACAGAATCGCACGGCTGTTATTAGCGTTATTAACAATGTACCCATTTAGAACTAGCTAAGCTCGTTCAAATATGTATGTAGGTAACTAATATTGAACTATCCAATCATAAGTAGAATAATATTTATTTAGGTATTTATATATACTTTATTGTACAGACGCCAGCACATCAAGCTACCCGAAACTGTCACATTTTCCCAATCGACTTTGAACCTTATGCTTTAGGGATAAAGTTGAAAATCTATTAAAGAAATCTGACAGATTGTAGTAGCTTGATTTGCTGGCGTCTGTACACCAAAAATACAATAATAGCCCCATAAACAACCACACGTCCTGATTGACCATTTAATCGTGTTGGGGGCGAACACACGAATGAGGGATCACTGGCGTGGTTAACGTGGCTCTGGAAACCCATTTAACATCTTCATGTTACACGTCTTATACGTATTTTCTTCGATCTAGTCTCCACTAGATCTAAGAAAATACCTATAGGACCGCTACCCGAGAGCAATCGTCGGGGCGCACGGCGCACCTGTGGCCGATGCTGGGTGTCTCAGCATACGACCCATCGGCGGTGGGGGAAATTTAAAAACAAAATAATAATAATAAAAGGTACTTTTCGTAAAAAAAAATATTAGATACAAAACAAAGCTACTTTCTAACAAACAATCAGTTGAAGAACTGGAACAATACGAGAGGACACAGCACAAGAGTGCGACACTCGTCCACAACACAACAATCTAATCAAAGTTGTTGAGATGATACTATCAACACACCCTCTTAAGAGTGAAGTGCTTGTGCTTGTTTGTGCTTGTTTTGTGTCGTGGTGTAGCGTAGTTTAATTATCCGACGGAAACGTACTAACGTACTACCGGTGTAAAAAGTATCTTATATCCTAGCCCAGGTCATGGTCTGTCCTAACCCAGGTGATGTCTACCTGTGTGCCAAATTTCATTTTTAAATCGTCCCAGCCTTACGGCGTGAAAACGTAATAGACAGACAGACAGACAGTTACTTTCGTGTTTATAATAATAGTATGGAGGACGTTAATAGGAATTCAAATTGCCTAAAACATACACACAAAAGTAAAACGGAAATACCAATGTATGATAGGACCTGGGTACATACTTATACTATTACCCCATACCGATATTAACTACGTATATCTTACGTATAGTTTTACCCTATTTTATTTTTGTTTTTATAACTTGGCAATTCCAATCTAGATCGGAGTACCTATTATTATTCTCGAAAAAGTACCGGATCGAGGTTGCGATAATTCCAGTAAAATACTTCCTTATCAAAACAAAATAAAGTGTGATTATTATGAAGGCTATGAGATTGGTGTTAAATGGCGCTAACACCTCCTTGGTCTCTAACAGTGCCGGTTTTTTTGTCGGCCCGCATGAACAAGGCGAGTGGTGACAATGGGTATCTGTGACCACAGTAATCTCGTAAAATGTGAAGCTCAAAGCCCGTACCTGAGCCCTGACTTCCTAAAAATATCAAATGAATAGGTTAGTATACCTAATAACAGTCTTTATTTCTCGCGTATGACTAGCCTGAATTAAGGCGAAAGCGACATGGCAGTCCGCGAAATCAAATTTTTCTAACGTTATTGGCAATTCAGATCAGTGTCAGGTTGTAAGCACCTATGTTGAACAAAATATGATTCGCGACCGTAACAAGTATGTATTTATAGAGTTATTTAAATCATGAATACAACCCTCTTAGGTTCACATACAACGTGTAACGTTAAATGCGCAAAACCTGAAAATAGTTTGATTAGAATAACGAGCAGAATTAATTGAACCACTTTTTAATATAGGCCACATTTTTCAAAAAATCTTCATTAAAAACGTTGCCGTGTCTATTTATTAATAGGTCAAGTAAGCCAATGTCAGCGCGGCGCAGCGGCCCGGTGACGACCCCTCCCTCGATAGACGACTCCTCCCTCGATAAAGCGTCTTCGTAGACGCAAGAAACGATCAGAATGGCCAGTAAAACTAAAACAGCACATAAAACCTTTACAATTTTTTTATTGACATATTTTCTCTCTGAAATAGGTCAATTGAATTAAAAATCAGTTGGGGTGTCTGAGGTTTTGCGCATTTAACGTTACACGTTGTATGTAAATACAAATCAATCAATCTGCCTAGCCTTTTCCCAACTATGTTGGGGTCGGCTTCCAGTCTAACCAGATGCAGCTGAATACCAAATATAACCCTATTGATGAATATTTCATGTAATAGACTACTTACATTAGTTTCAATTGTTCGTATAGTCATTTCACTAGAAGGTCGTGCAGTTTTTAATTAGATGATCTCTATCAAGTTTTATGTTGATCAAAATATTAGTCGCGACCGTAAAACACTGACCTCAAAATTGCAAAAATTACGCAAGAATATTTGAATTTTGCGCTCTCTTAGCGCAACCCCCTTAAGCATAGCTGAAGCTCACAAATGCCATGGTAAAAATATTGGCCAGTCAGTAATGTGGTATGGAAAAGCAAAAGAAAGGTCACCTACTGTGTACGTAGTACGATAGATGTCGCTACGTATCACATTGGGCTTAAAGGCCCCATTCATTCATACACAGTGCGACTGACTAGGCGTCACGTATTTGAGGACCTCTTTTTTAAAGCGCCGCCGTAGTTAACTTAGTAATAGTAACCAGAGCGGGTGACCAAATCAAAAACTCCCTTACAAAAATATCAAGTTCAGTACCTACATTCCAAATTCGTTCCACATTTCGCCACCGGCCAAGATATACTGGGCGGTCTATCTATGTCATGTATATGAGGCTATTGTTGCGAGGGTGTGTTTGCATTCTGCAGCTATCGGCGAGTCACAGTGGGTCACTCGATAACCGCGCTATCGAATGAATACATATAAGTTCCATTTGCTACATGTCATGATGTAGGATGTAGGTATATTAGTTGTGGGCAATGGTAAAGTCCGGCTGTGGTCATATTGCTGTGGTATTTAATCATGTTCATTGTTCCAGAAGTATTTATATACAATCAAAGGTGTTAGCAGTCACCGCCATCACGTGGGTTGAGCAGTCCTCTTATTTAGGTATTTATTTAATCTTTTCGCACACAAAAAGGCACAAAGGCGGACTTAATGCATTAGGCATTCTCTACCAGTCAACCAAGGGTAGTGAAGAGATTAGATCTTACTAGTACCTAGTTATTTTTATAATTTGTATAAATCAACCTTTTCAATATTGCTATTTTTGTGCTGTATGGTATGTCGCAACTTTTTTTCTTCTATACCTAGTTTTAAATTCCAAGTTTTTGCTGAATTCTAGCTTGTCTGTAAGGTTTTACCTGTGATGTCATAAGTAGTTTCAGCTAGTCCTTTCCAACATGAAATTCCATCTTCAAATTCTAATTATTATCTTCATAGACATATGGAGTTTATTCATAAACGTTGCTGCTTAAACGTCAAAAATGTATGGTAAAAAGTCGCTAATCATTACTTAACTTTAAGTAACGTTTCTAAATAGAGGGGGTTATTGTTGTAGTGGTTTAAAAGCTTGGGAAGCATCTCGTTCCGCACACTGCAACCTACTTGGTGCACACAAACACTATAATAGAGATTGGCTGGCTAAGTTTATACACAAGGCTTTGTTGTTTTTGTCAGTCGGTCAGTATTATGAAGAACACCACGAGTTACACGACTGCTTAAAGAAAACAATGAAGGATCTTATTTGATGTCTGTATGCCCTTAAAACGCATCACGTTATTGTATGACATCAGCCATTGTAGTTTAGTTGAAACAATGTGTAGTGTTCTGCGCACACGCAGCGCCTGGGCAGTCACGCGCTGATTCACAGACACGTACCAACAAGGGATGTACCAAGTCCAGCCGCTTATGGATGGACTCGACCCGACATATTACTAGTCACGACCCGGTAACTTCATTAACATGAGTTCCAAAGCGTTTGTGAACGTAAGACAATGCTGTTTTTGTTTCAACAAACTGGGTTTCTTGTTTGTTCCCTCCTGCATACTTTTCAATTGAGAAATAAATGTTAAGCATTAATATTATTTACTTCACGCTATCTTCCACAGACAGGCAAACGCGGATGTAGGTAACTGATATGAAACTTGGTTAACCAGCTGTGTTGACCGTCGTCCGTTCATTCATACATATCCCCAAACTAACGAGCAATATAGAAAAGCCACTAGCAAATTGGACAAATAAATCTAAATATCTCCTGAACCACACAAGTTAGTTTCAGTCAAGGACAGAATAAAGTAGGGGAAAAAAAATATCACGTTTCATAATTTAGGATTATTTTTGAATACTTATAATTTCACGTTGATTTCATTATTGTTTTTAGATTTGCTCGTCGTATTTTTAACTAAAAATGCTTACGCAGACGTTGACTCGTAAATGAAGGTATCATCATGCCTATCACACCCGAGGAATGTACCAGGAACACTATGGTGAAAGGGAGATTCCAGAGTCAAACGACCACAACAAAGGGTGTGGGACATTCTACTGTCAACACGTGCTTCGCAGGTTTAGGGAGACTGGGATTAACCTTAGAAGAGCAAGCAATGGCAAGCCAAGGTGCACAGCGGCCCGAGAAGATCGATTCATTGTGTCAACGATGTAAAGAAATCGACATCCGATGGGAATGGCGATCCAGCACCACTTTAGCAGACCCGACGGGACCCATTCAGTGAGTGGACATTCAGGAGACGTCTTGCAGAAGTCAATTTAAAGCCTTACCAGCCAGCAAATGCCCTAAAACTCGAACGGTATCATAAAGTTCCGTCAGCACATCGAATGAATCGAGATTCCTGTTATATAATCATGACGGGAGACGTCGAGTGTACAGACAGCCAGGAGAACGTTTTACACAAGCATGTTTCGAAGAAAAAGTCCCATACGGGGGAGGTTCTATACACGTGAGGGCCGGTATTTCATCAGACGGTCGCACGACGCTAATGCCGATGGAAAATGGCAATCTGACCGCTGCTATGAGATACGTAAACGAGGTTCTCAATGAACATTTCCGTCCGTATTTGGTCAAGATGGGTGACAATGTATTGTTTATGCATGATAATGCCCGGACTCACACTGTTCATGTGGTAAACGAGTACCTCCAAGACGTGGGAATCCATCAAATGGAGTGGCCAGCAAGAAACTCTGACCTAAACCCTATCGAACATGCCTGGGACATGTGGCAAGCTTGGCAGACGTATTAGAAACCGAAATCCACCTCCAGTCACCCTAGATGCCCCCTGAAAATGCACTTATTGAAGACTGGGAGAATATTCCTCAGCATATGCTTAGGAATATTCTGGTATATCTGGTACTTAGCAATCATTTACCAAATTGTGTAGAAGCCGTATTGAGAGCACGCGGAGGCAATACGATACAATATTGAATGATTTAAAAAAGTTTCAATTTCGTAAACCCACTAGAGTTCATTGTTTTTGTCCATAATATAGGTACGTATTTTGTTATATTCTTCTTTTTTTTTTGTTTCAATTTAGGCTATTTAAATGCGTTATTAAATACATTTGAGTGTTGCTTTTCACATCAAGAAGCTATCTTGCGTGTTTTTGGATAAGTTAGTGGCTTTTTTATAATGTTCGTCAGTGTATTTATGATACCAACTACTTATCCATTTTCCGTTGCTGCAAATGTGATCAGAATCAGAATTGACGGCTTTGAATTGGGTCGTACAAAATTCACATTGATGTGTCAGGGCCTCCTATTGAAATCTTACCGATTCAAGTTAGCTTGGCAGCCGAAAAACAACGCATTTTGCGTTATTCTTATTTTGAATCACATCCAAGAAGAAAATAATGTAGCTCAGATCAACTTCCACTCATAAGTAGCCACTTCGATTATTAGAGTACTTTACCGTAAGATAACGGAGTTGGAATGGCAGCTATGACCTATGTAGGATGGCAGGATTCCCCGGTAGATATGTCCGAACTATAAGTACAAACAGGAAGCTCGGTATTTCCGAACGTTCGTTGCAAATGTTGCAATACAACGCGAGATTCAATTTAAAATTATCTCATTTGGACTTAAATAGAGACTTCCAGATGTTTTCGTTGATATTATGATTAGACATCTAAATGGAGAGTCAATGGCCGTTGATCAAAATAACAGGCATTTCATGAGCAAGCACTCAGATGCTAAATTGGAACGAATGGCGCCATCCAACCAACGGTGACGTAATCGGGGTACGTTGCTACTGGGTACTTTAATCGAAGTGAGCATTTGGCAAGCAACGAATAAGTCGGTCGGTATCGCTTCCGTGCTAACGCTGGTGTTGCAAGCGCACACCACAATAGGCGGCTTTCACTGCGAATAAGAACAAACAACGTGTGTACCTCATGTACTGCTATGTCTGATGTCACGAAATAATATGCCACACTCGCAATCGCTTGAAAATATAGATGATCCGGTACGCAGAATTTTATGTCCATGGATCCATTTCAGTAGGTACCAAGCTACTGTTCCTGTATAAGCACTGCGTCTCTATTTCTTTTACAGGTCAACATTATTATTTTTTTAACAGCTAGGGGTTCTAGCAATAGAAATCAATTAAAAGAAATTAATTAAAAGCTGCATATTTCGACGTTATTTCGAAAAATCAAAAATATATTTCTGGTTATCTTTAACGCGAAAGCATTAGGTATCATATAGAACAACAGTAGTGATTACAAATAATCGTGTACCAACCAACATCGCAATACCATCTTTAATAACTAAAAAACAGCTATTTTGTCTGTGCATTACTGTGTATGTCCATAATAACTTGCTTTATACTCACGTTCGTTGAGTAACTTCAATGGAATTTTAAAGCTATATAATATTGTCTATGACGTTGAATGTATGTACAAACTGGCGCCAATGACATGGCATAGAGGATTATCATGCCATTTATTTTTATAAACATGCTGCCTTTAAAGAATGTATGACGAATTTTTTAAACAAAGCCAGTTATTATTCTGGTGATAATGTAGTCTCGATGTTCTCAAATGGAGGGAGGTGGAAATGAGTAAGTAGTTCCCATGTGCGCTAGTGGGATGCAATTAATTATATTTTAATTAAAGTCGCCGCATAATATGAAATGCTTATCGTTTCCTGAGGTAGTCAGAGTCAACTAAGGAAATGAGCTCAGAGCTGATGGCTAATATCCTGCCACTATTTCTGCAGCAAAGCGACCTTTTACATAACATATTATAGCTGTACTGTGTAGGTCGATACTTGGTATTAAAAGTATTAGCACCATATTTCTAAACACGAGTTGTGCAGTGGTGACAGCCGCGACTGACGAGTTCAAGTCGTAGGTTTGAACCAACAGGCACTTTGTGTAATTTAGGTATTTCACCACCACTGCTCTCAAAAGCTGAAGAAAAACATCGTGAGGCAGGATTAGTAGGTTCTAGAACCAAAAATTCGAAGACATGTGTAGAGAATTTTTACAATTTTTACAATTTTTATGATTTAAAAGAGTGTCCGTGGAGTTTCTTGCCCGTTCTTCTCCACAGGTACCTACTTCGCTTTGGAATGGGCAACTAGCTTCATCTTTCTGACTGACTGACCCCTTGACAATTCAAAAGTGCCTATAATTGGTTTACTTGAAATAAATGCTTTGAGTTTGAGTTTGAGTTTGAGAATATAATCCCGGGATTCTGGGATCTCGGCCGTTTTCTGGCCCCGAAAATCCTGATACTGTACTTGGCTAATATCGGGATTTTCGAGAGCGGCAATCGCGAAAATCCCGAGATTGGGCAATTACAGTCTCGGGATTTTCGTGGTCAGAAAACGCTGGGATCCTGGGATCCCGCGATTAGGATCCCTGGATTGTATTCTTTACATGTGACCAACCAACCCGCACTGGGCCCGCGTGGTGGATGACGGGCTATGGCCCACTCCCTCCCACCGAGAGGAGCCCTGTGTCCCAGTAGTTGGAATATTATAGGCTGATTATGCTTAACATTGTGTGCGACTGAAAATATTTTTGTTTTCCGAATATTTTAAGCAAGAATTTACTGACTAGCCGTTTGCCAAAATTTATCTGTCTTCGTGCCAACACTTGAATGACGTTTAATTGGTACAGACGCCAGCACATCAAGCTACTAAAATCTGTCAGATTTCTTTAATAGATTTTCAACTTTATCGCTAAAGCATAAGGTTCAAAGTTGATTGGGAAAATCTGACAGTTTCGGGTAGCTTGATGTGCTGGCGTCTGTACAAAAATCTATCATAACCTAGAGTCACTTAAAAAGCAGCAAAATTTTTGCGACACTGCACCCAGTCCCCAGTCACCACATATTGCTCATTAGTCAGCCGCAGGAAGCTTCAATTAAATGTGGAAGAACCAAGTCTTAATAAATTAGCTACAGTTGAATCAGCACATCAATTTAGCAACAGCTTTTACATTGTAGACTAAAATGGCATGCTTTGATTACTTTGTTTACACGGTTCCAGTTGGGCATTCAAACAATATTTTCTGTTGTACCGAATGGCAAACTTTATATAAGCTAAGCTTGACATAACACAGGCGGTTTTTGTCGAATATTATCTGAGACATTCGACAAAAGCGGTCACATGATGTCTTGTTATGGGACGTGACAACTGCCAGGTCGCTCACATTGCATATTTAGTAGCGTAACCTTTTCCGTCAGTTGCATACTGATCAGATGTTCATCTCACAGTACTTACTTTAGATATGTACACACCTTGTTCTAGTCGCAATGATTCTGTACAGCCGAGCGGCAAAGTATAATCGATTTTGCTGCCCGGCTGTGCCAATATCATGCCGACCCGAACAAGAAGTGCGTAGCACCCCACACTCTTGTCAGTGGCGAAAGCTTGCAATAGAACATTTTCCTGCCTGGATTTACTGTTTATAAAGCCCGATTCAAACTTTATGGCGGCTCTGAAGTGCGCTACTGCGCAGTACCTCACCTCTGACCTGACAGGTGAATTTGTTACTGCGAAGCGACTCGCCAGTTATATCCCATACCAAAACACTGGGTCCTGATTAACTGTTCCCCTTATCAACGCAACGCTTTAGAAAAAGTTCAGCCTGAAAATAAGTTCCTCGGAATCACAGGACGGCTATCATACATGTATTCTGACGGGTGACGTCTCTGAGTGTGGAAATTGTGACTACATTGTGGTAATTGTCCCTACCTGTAAAACCAAATATACGAATGTGGTCATAGCGAATAAATAAATATTCGGAATACCAGTCGTGCGATTCTGTAACCATCTCACCGTGAAAACTTGGGTGAAGTGAACGTGGAGTGAGCTGTCATTCGCTAGGGATTAACACTATTAAGTGCTCACTTCACTTATGATTTCACGGTGAGATTTTTACAGAATCCACCGGCTGATAGAGATTCTATCAGAAGCAGTAGCAGCGCTGGGATATTTATTTTTAAATGTCGTAGTTAAAAGACCAAAAGGCTCCTATCTCGGCATGATGCTGAGATATGACCTTTTTGGCCTCGTAAAAAAGGTTCTTATAATATGCATAAAATTTAAAAAAAATGTCCTGCATTTTTTTTAAATTTTATGCATATTATAAGAACCTTTTTTTTATTTCTTTTTATTTTTCAATGATTATGTTATTCTATTTAGTTTGTGTTCTTCTGCGAGTATTTTTCATTCTTTCTGTCTTAAAATATCTATTTTTATTTCAACCGAAAGACGTTCACTGCTGGACATAGGCCTCTTCCAAGCACCGCCACTTCCACCGTTTCTCTACTTCTCGCATCCAGCGGATTCCTGCAGGATCCCTTCGTTAAATCTGCCGTGCGATTCTGTAACCATCTCACCGTGAAAGCTTGGGTGAAGTGAGCGTGGAGTGAGCTGTCATTCGCTAGGGATTAACAGTATTAAGTGCTCACTTCACTTATGATTTCACGGTGAGATTTTTACAGAATCGACCGGCTGAAAAGAGATTTCTCGTTGATAGACAAACCCGGATTTATTTTATTTCTTCATTTGAGATTTTATTAAAGCTTTGTACATTTACTGACTGACCTTCTGTTGGCCCTTCGCTTGAGAACAAGAGCGCCTTGAGACGGACCACGCGGAAATGCGACTTTGACATAAAGACTTGTAATAACAATTCACTTTTGTCTTCGTACCCTCGAGAACAATGCTGCGATTATCTTAAAGAACATACTCAGGAGTGAGTCGGGAATTGATAGCTACTACATTAAAAAAATACTACCAAGTGTGTCTCGGACCACGCACAGAGCATGGTTCCGTAGTTGGCATGAATATTTTCACAGCACAGGCATCCACAATTTCGATTATATCGACCGCAAAAATATGTTTGTATCATATACATACATTAAACACTGCACATTGAATATAAAAAAAGTAATTGCATCGAGGTATAAGAACGAGTCTGATGCCGAAATAATAGGTATTAGAATTTTTATCCGTTTGTCTGGATGACTGTAGGTATGTATGTTCCGGATTGGTGCAATAACGGCTGAACGAATTTGGATGTATATTGGCACACGGATAGTTTATAACATCACAAATAGGGTGCTTTAATCCAGTTATAGTACGTTCCCGTGGGATATTTTCCGACAAAAGATAGTTTCATACCAACTATTCCTCTAAAAAAAAAAAAAACGATGAAAAACAGTTATTTCTGCGGTTGTAACTGTTAATAACCCATATCTCAAAAACTACCCATTGACTTCAATGAAGCAGTCTATTAGACGCATCACAATCTTTTTAACCGACTTCAAAAAAAGGAGGAGGTTATCAATTCGACTGTATTTTTTTTTTTTTTTTTTTTTTTTTATGTTTGTTACCTCATAATAACCGACTGGGTGAACCGATTTTCATGATTCTTTTTTTATTTGAAAGCTGGTGCTTCCCGTGTGGTCCCATTGTCACCATTTCAATATCTGATGATGGGATCTTGTAGAAATCTGGGGAACTCTTCAATAAATAACAGCAGATTAACCGCGATTGTTGCTGTAGCATATCTAAGCATTGTTTACACCATCACACAACATAATATCACGCCTGTACTCACTACAAAGGTTATAATTTTTTTTTATAATAATAATAATTAATACCAGTAAAACCACCGTGATTGCTGCTATCGCATATGTATGCATTGTTTACGCAATCGCACAACATAACGTCACGTCTGTACCCTATAAACGCAGATGCAGCTTCCTGTCACTGATATTTACATAGCAAGTAGTATTTATATGAATTTGATTGGGGTAGATGTAACTAAAAAGTGAAAAATAAAAAATTTTATATAAAAAAAAAACAACCGACTTCCAAAAAAACACTACAAAGTGAAAAATAATTTTAATTTCGGAAGTCGGTGTCAAAAAACCAAAATGCGGAACCAACGACACCGACTTCCAAAATTAAAATTATTTTTCACTTTGTAGTGTTTTTTTGGAAGTCGGTTGTTTTTTTTTTATATAAATTTTTTTAATTATGGTATCTAATCCAAAAGGCTTATGTGAATTGATTTTTTTTGTCATCTCTTGGTAACATAATCAGAGGAGAGCCTCCCTTAAATTTTTCTTTTGTTATTTCACTGCACCATTGTTTAGGGCCGCGAAAAATGCACCTTCTTACAAATTTTCATCGATATAGTGCACATAATCTCTAAGTAAATAATGGCTGTGTAACCTCCGGACGAACGGATATACTGCCAGACGGGCATGACGAAATTATAAGGGTTCTTTTTTTTAAATTCCGTACCCAAAGGGCAAAAAGGAACCCTATTACTCCCACTCCGCTGTCCGTCCATCCGTCTGTCACCAGGCTGTATCTCATGAACCGTGATAGTTAGACAGTTGAAATTCTGTTGCCGCTATAACAACAAATACTAAAAAAACAGAATAAAATAAATATTTTATTCTGCTCCCATACAACAATGGTACAGAACCCTTCGTGCGCGAACCCGACTCGAGCTTGGCCGGTTTTTCACATTTGGCTACGGAACACTAAAAAAGGTTTTGCGAGTGTCTAGGTATTGAAGGAAACTTGTTCTATTGTTGTTTCAGCTAATCTCCGATACGACTAGTACATGGAGAGAAAATTCTTGGAAAAATTACTGTGCTCTGCACTGTAAAGTGAGTGCAAGTGACATGTACAGAAAATTTTCTGCGTGAGATTGGGAAAAATTCAGTATTTGTCCAATAAATTTTAATGTACAGCATAAGAAATTTTACTGTCCTAGCATGGTAATTTTTCCATTACCACTCAAATGCACTCAGATTATGAGACAGCACAGTAATTTTTCTAAGATTTTTCTCTCCGTGTAGACGGATTTTGATGGGATTTTCACTGGCAGATGATGCAGATGTTATAAGGAGCAACTTAGGCTATTATTTTAGAAAAATAATTAAGAGTTCCGAGCAAAAAAATGATAACCCTTCGAATAGAATTAGAATACTCTTTATAAATTACAGACATAAAAATAGAAATTTTACAAAGGGTGAAACAATGGACGGTCTTATCTCTAAGAGCGATCTTTAAAGACGATTTTTTTTTATGAATGGCATCTCGCAGTTCAACCTATAAGGTTGTCGACTGCTTAACCAGGCTTGCCTGTGGATGCCTCAATAAATTAAGACCTCCAGCCAGGGCTTAAAAGACTTAAAAACTAAGCGACTACACGCTAAGGGCACCTCCTATGGGGAACGGACCTCGAGTTAGGGCGTCGCTGGGAGAGGGCAGCAAGGGATCGAGGGGAAGCTGGATCGGAATTAAATACTTTTAAAGACAACGTTTGGATGTAATACTTATACCATTTCACACATAATACCACTGAACCGATTTCGATAAAATTTAAACGGGTTGGCATGGAGATCGATGGCATCCTGGGGAAGGACATAATTGTGACTATGGGATTATTTCCGACATCCTCGAGGACGAATCCGCGGACAGAAACTAGTTCATAATAAGACGCGTTTTAATTTTCAATACTTAAGTATTTATCTAATACAATATAGTACCCAGGCCCTTTTTTCCCATTCACAGACACTCTGAGTAAGTGCCCCGGGGCCCGCGATCGACAGGGGCCCCGGCCTGCCCTAATAAAAATCATTTTTTGCAGCCGCGCCGTTCCATTCTACGCATTATTAGTACCCGATTCGATGACAAAATAATTGATTTGCAGTTCAAATTTTAAGCAGTAACCTGTGAATGCTAAGAGTTACTGTTCCAAATCATATGACAATTATCTATTAATTTATTGTGATTGTAAAGAAGTAAAAATATTTGTTGAATAATTTTAGAATTTCGGTTATCTACTCTTATCGACACAGGGCCCCTGTGATCCATACGTGCCTCCAATAGGTTAAAGACGGGCCTGATAGTACCTATGTAAGTAAATATCCTCTGTAATAATTCCCTATTCGTCGACGCAGCAGTGGATAGATACAAAGCCGAGCTTGTCATGACAGGGATGAATGATTCCCGCGGGAGCTATGAATGGCCCGGTACTTACGTCCGTCCTGCCGGTACAGACTACAGAGTGAATGGCGGCGGGCCGGCTAATTGGCCGCCCTATGTCGTGGACTCGTGGCGGCGTAATTATCACCGGTCTGATCTCAACTAAATGCCATCTCACGTGATACACGACTGCGGTTACGTGTATTACGAGTATATTCTTGTGTGTTTATGCTAGGAGTAATGTTTGCCTAAAACGGAAATACAGAAATTGAACGATATTCTTGTACTTACTTATTTATTTTTTGTTACTTCCCATCAGTGTTGCCCTTTTGTCAAAAGTAACATAACATGAGTCAAAAAGTAACATTTTGATGACAAAAGTAACATTTTATTTTTGAGGGAATATTTGATCAAATAGCTCAAAAAACAGTTTTTGCTTCTTTTTACAAAAATTTTGGATCGGCCCATTAGTCGAAATCCGAAATAATAAAAAATAAAAATTAAATATGTAATTGTTTCTTAGTCTGTCATAATTTACCTAAACACAAAGTCATAATTAAACATACCCGTTTAATAATTACCACATAGAACTTAGAACCTAGAATATACTTTTTAAATACCTAGAATATACTCGTTCTGCAAGTGCGCGAAACGACGAAAGAGATAAAATCATCGGGACGCATGGCTACACATCAAGCTATACGTAACCAGTATACAAAGTCCAGCCGGTCGATTCTGTTAGAATCTCACCGTGAGAAGTTAGGTGAAGTGAGCTGTATTCCATCGGATGCTAGAGATTGACAATAATGACTGCTCACTTTAAGCTCACCTCACCCAAGCTATCACGGTGAGATTTTTACAGACTAGCACTACAGTAGGGTAAATTGACTTCTGATTGTACGAAAAGCCTATACAATGGAAATGTATAGCTCGATGTGTCGCCGTGTGTACATGTAGAGATATTTTCATTTGATCGGTTTATAAACAAGGTTTGCCAACATTAGTCTGCTATTGTCGTTCTTAAAATTTGAAACATTTTTCAAGTACGAAATGTAACGTAAAAGTAACATCGTGCGTCATGTTACATGGTACTCGTAGTAACAACAGCCGTGCGATTCTGTAACCATCTCAACGTGAAAACTTGGGTGAAGTGAGCGTCGAGTAAGTCGTCAATAGTGTCAATCCCTAGCATCAGCATGACTCACAGCTCACTCTAAGCTCACTTTACCTTAGTTATCACGGTGAGATTTTTCCAGAATCGACCGGCAGGGCCAAAAGTAACGTAAAATGTTACAAAACCCATAACACCGTATCATTCACAAAGTAAAGACGCCAGCTCATCAAGCTACTACAATCTGTAAAATTTCCTTAATAGATATTCAACTTTATCGCTAAAACAAGGTTCAAATTTTATTGGGAAAGTTTGACAGTTTCGGGTAGCTTGATGTGCTGGGCAAATTAAAATGCAATCATCAATGGTTATACTGAGACACATTGATATCGATACATATTTAAACAGATTTAGACTAATTTCACAACTAAAATGTTTGGAACGCCTGGATTTGACAGGGGTCATGCGTCTAAGAAAAAAATAGTCGCATTTTCCCAGTTTTTATAATATCGCTTCTGATGTAATGATTATTTATTATTTTTGTAATTACTGAAAGATTCGTATAATTTTAATTGAAGCAAAACATGTTTATTTCAGCCTTCAAACGTCACAGGTTTAAAGCTTATTTTAATGAAGACGCGTTTGCCCCAATACGGGAAATTAGACTAAATTTCCTCTTTTTAAAAAAAATTATGGTTACTTGTATTTACTGTAACTAATGGAAGAAACAATCAATTAAGGTTGCACGCAGATAATTTCTATATACATTCGAATTAAAGATTTTTGTATAAAATTTATAACTAGTGTGATATGATTTTTTGTTTTGTATTTATATGACGCAATTGCCCCGGTTGACCTCAACACAATCAACTCACAACAATCGACTCTAAAATAAAGTCCAAAATTGTTTCGGCACCCTAATTTCGTAACACACTATCTGTCAATAATAATCTGAATAATTTTGAAGGATATTGCTAATCCATTACTTCATATTCGTATGTTCTGCTCAACGACGTAAATAACGCAATGAATGTTGTTGAACTGCCAAAATGAAAGCCATTGCTACTGATAGTGTGTTACGCAATTACCCTGCAGACATTTTTGACGTTTAAAAGTCAAAAACTTTAATCAGCGCAGGGTAGTTGCGTAACACATTAACAGTAACATCAAAGGAATTCTTGTAGTTTAACAGGAACTGCAGGGTAATTGCGTAACACACTATCAGTAACGGTGGGTTTCATTTTGACAGTTCAACAACATTCATTGCGTTATTTACATTGTTGAGCAGACACATTTTTCGAACATATGGAGCAATGGATTAGCAATATGATTCAAATTGAGAGTAATAGTGTGTTACGTTATTAGGGTGCCGCTGTTTAGATATTGATACATATCGCATCTGAGGAGTTTAGCTAATCTATTAAAAATAACCTTGTATAATAATATCATTTGATTTAGAAAGGTACAAAAATATGCGTAGTAAAGCAATTCACAAAAACAAACGTGTAGGCATGTAACATTGTTTGAGAAACAAATAGCAGGTGAAGTGAGGTGAGTACAAATATCGCTAGTAATTTTGAGTTAAGATTGTGTATGTTTGCTCACCTCAGTCGTGGGTGGTTAATCCCACAGGTGGGCTGCGACAACATTCATGGAATGTTGTAAACATAAGGAAAGTGTAATAAACTGTAGACAGTAAGATAGAGAATTCAACAGGATGTCCTGAGTCTGAGATTAGAATTTAAACTAAAACTGACCGTTGCTTGTTTATGATTTATCGAAGAAGTATGAAAAAATAATAAGTTTGGTGCCTAACCATTAGAAAGAAAGGAAGAAAATAAATTGATTTGACCCAGGTTAGGTACGGCACACAATATTAAAAAAAAAAAAACTTAAAATAGGTAGTATTTTGTGCCTCACGGCTGCGCCAAATAGGCCCAGTTCAGAATGACATGCCAGACAACTAATGTTCGAAACAGTTAAACTAAAACTGACCGTTGCTTGTTTATGATTTATCGAAGAAGTATGAAAAAAGAATAAGTTTGGTGCCTAACCATTAGAAAGAAAGGAAGAAAATAAATTGATTTGACCCAGGTTAGGTACGGCACACAATATGAAAAAAAAAAAAAAACTTAAAATAGGTAGTATTTTGTGCCTCACGGCTGCGCCAAATAGGCCCAGTTCAGAATGACATGCCAGACAACTAATGTTCGAAACAGTTCGTTCACATTTATTTTACCTCTGATTTTGCATCATTGGCAATAGCATAGTGATCTTTATTGTCGCAGCAATAAGGTACGTGGGGGTTGGGGGTCTGGATGGTGATTACGTTAGTAGTATTTATTTCTTTACTTTTTTGGATTTAGTCAATTTTGGTTTGAAGCATAGACAATTAGCAATAATATTAACAATATTGTTATGGCAACCCTAATTGTCTATGCTTGAAAACGAAACGCATTTTCAGGGATTCCTGAAAATAATTAAATAAATAGTTATAAGAGCAGCAGGCTCATGAATCAATAAAGAAACAAGAACACATTGAAAAATGCATTACTTTTGCTGACGAGGGAGAGGGGAGGGGTTATTAATGGCAAAAATCTGTTTATGTAATGCTTGAACGGCCAATACGAGCAGAGAAGCACGTCTCTCCTTGTTGTAGTACTCGTAGGTCAGGTGAAAAGGTATTGCGTGTCGTATCTAATTACACGTCACAGGCTGACGAACACTGGGGAAAGTTTGAGTTTGTCATTTGGTTCCTAGGAAAATCCCCATTCCAGTTGCCGTATCTAAGTGTAATTATTATTTGCGTATTCGATGATCCGTGTGACGGGTAACCGTAATTTCCGCAGAGGTGCTTTCCGCAGACGGCATGGCTTTCATCGTCACGGAAAATACCTAATGAGAATAATCGAGTACTTAAGAGTAGAAATATTCGTAAAAATCTGTATCCAAATGAGGTACCTACATGCTACTATTTAACATAAACGTAGAATTTTTAAGGAACCGCCGTTCGGTCGTCAACAGAATAGGGAATGCTAGAAGCAGTGTCGCCAACCCTACGAAACTAAAAAACAGTAAATCGATATAAAAACCAGTAGTAAACAGTACCTAAGTACTAATGTTTGATAATCCGAAAATGCATAATACCTTGGTAAATGATAAATTGAAAATCCATATTACTTTGTATTTCAGATTTTCAAACTTTTTTCTTTACCTTATTCTAGACATTAGAATTACGGTTCTGAAATTACTATTTACTTTTTAATTATTATTTACATCTCTTACTTATATAATTTTTGGGTTAAACACTTGAATCAGTAGACGGTAGACCTTTTTTGTACCCCCACGAAAAAATAGAAACAAGCAGTATTTTTTGCTTCAAATGGCGCCGATACAAAAAACAGTAGAAATATGGACTAAAACAGAAAACAGGGTGGCCATTGAAAAAACAGTAGATCATCTACTGTTAAAACAGTAGGGTTGACAACACTGGCTCGAAGCTTAAGCTTACAAGACGAGGCAAAGTAGAGAAAATGTTTTAAAATAAGGAGATAGTACATGTAGGTTACTGACACACATACATGGTGCTTAGCGGTTGGGAAACGATATCCGGAAGCAACAAAAGCCATTACCATCTGCAAAGCAACTAATCAGACGTTGCCTGAGGTAGCTGCTTGGTATCTCGTCCACCCACCCGGCCTGCAGCAGGCGTACCGGGCGTCTGCGGAGGGCGGACAACGCCCTCTTCCAGTCCCCTAAATGGGTCCAGGGGCGACGGACTCGGGGACGTCCGTCGTCCCCCACACATCAGGACCCGAGGTGGCGGCGCGTTGTGTTCCACGCGCGCCCCTCTTAGACGTCGCGGGGGGAGTCAAACACCTCACCCCCTTGGCCCGAGGAGGCCTGAAGCGGCAGGCGCCGGCACCAGTCGGGGGTTGCGGAAAGATTGTAGGTTCTCGCGACCCCCGACGTAGGAGTGAGATGGAACACCGGCGTGGTTTTTAGTCAGTAAGTCTGAGAGACCCCTCCGCCCACCCCGGGGCGGAGGACATCCATGAGGATTTTCCACCCCGACAAGAAAAAAAAAAAGGTAGCTGCACGGTGCGGGAGGGGTGATAGTTGTCACAAGTTGACGAATCACTGAGCTTTCGCATCTCGTCACCACACCCCTCCCGTACCGCGCTGCTACCTCAAGCGACGTCTCAGTTAAGCGGTCGGCCTATAGTTAATGTTTAAAACACGTGTTAAACGTAGCTGTAACTGCAGTCGTCAAGTCGAGAAGTGCACTGTTAGCGTTGCTAGTATCGCTCGATATTTGGGTCGTGACGAACTGCGCGTTGGCAATAACACAACATTACCGAGGGCTGTCAGGGGATGCGTTAAGGTTACGCGAAATTCAAACTTTCTTACGTTTTTTGCACTTTGCAGGTCATTGTCAGTTTGTATTATGATTAAAATATGATTTGCGACCGCAACATGGATTTTATAGAATTAAAATTATCAATGCAACTCTCTAACTTAGAACTGACCTAAACTGTCTCATCATCATCATCTGCCAAGCCTTTTTCCAACTTGTTTGGGTTGGCTTCCAGTTTAACCGTATGCAGATTAATACCAGTATTTTACATGGAGCGACTGCCTATCTGATCTCCACAAGCCAGTTACTGGGTAATACGATACCCCTTGGTAAGACTGGTTCTCAGGCTTTCGGGCATCTGACTACCCGTAATAACTGTCAAAGATCCACGAATGACAGCCGAGACCAACGGCTTAACGTGCTTTCTGAGACACCTAAAACGATTTCATGAAATAGTATTAAATAGGGTAAAATGAACTGGGAGAGTTGTGTTGAAGAATGTAATGGTCATAATTCTGTAAAATTGTAAATATATACATGTTATGGAGGCAAATCATATTTCGATCAACATACAACCTGCAGTGCGATTCTGTAATCATCTCACCGTGAAAACTTAGGCGAAGTGAGCGTGGAGTGAGCTGTCAGATACTGGGGATTGACCAAGCATACACTTACAATCACTGACAGCTCACTCCACGCAAGTTTTCACGGTGCGATTTTTACAGAATAGACCGGCAAACACCGACCTGCAAATCGCAAAAAACGTGAGAAAAATTGAATTTCGCGGGGTACTTTGGCGCTTTCGCGTCACCTCACACGATCGCACAACACAAGGCTGACTGTCCATTGAAGCAGAGAGGAGCGGAGAAGTGCAGCGTAAAGAAAATAATAACCAATAGAATTCCAAATGTTAATGTTTGCTTTTCTTTGCTCGAATGGACAGGCTAACCATTTCAGTAAATAGAAGTGGTCAAAGAATTATAACCAGTAAATTAATAACTGTGTGTGAAGTGCTCGTATGAAAAGATGCATGCGTGCATTAGTGCTCATACCACGAGTGACACGCGGCAACGCATGTCGGCGGCAGCCGTCAACGCATCGGCGGGTGCCGTCGACAACGTGCCGCTCGTGTATCTCATGTCTTTGAGTACGGTGCTCTATATGGCTCTAGACAGACGGACTGCATTTCAACTGCAATCCAACTGTAAATTTGCAGTTCGGATGCAGTTTGAATGCAGTTGACACGACTGCAATAGAACTGCAAACCAACCGTGCGGTCCAATTGCAGTCGGCGTGCAGTCGTGTGAACTGCACACCGACTGCAATCGAACTGCATCCGAACTGCACCATACCCACCCGCCCGCACTACTTTAACGCTCCGCCCCCCCCCCCACGCATAGAATAAGTCGTAGAAACAAGGTTCATTGCGCGGGGGGGCGGAGCGTTAAAGTAGTGCGGGCGGGTGGGTATGGTGCAGTTCGGATGCAGTTCGATTGCAGTCGGTGTGCAGTTAACACGACTGCACGCCGACTGCAATTGGACCGCACGGTTGGTTTGCAGTTCTATTGTAGTCGTGTCAACTGCATTCAAACTGCATCCGAACTGCAAATTTGCAGTTGAAATGCGGTCCGTCTGTTTAGACCCTTTGAGCACCGTACTCAAATACACGAGCGGCATGTTGTCGTGTATTTGAGTACGGTGTTCTATTTGAGTGCCGCTGCCGTACTCAAATGTGCGGCACGTTGTCGACGGCTGCAGATGTCTCTGCCGTTGACGCGTCTCGCTCGTGTGTATGCACACTTAGAAGTATAAATGATTGAAACTTGTAGCTGCGTAATATCAAATCGATAAGTGCCCATTAAAATGTTAGTTATCATTTTAATCTAAACCTACATAATATCGCTTGACCACACTCATTAAGTTTATCTATTTCTTTTATTATCGCGGGAATCATACATTAATTATCCGGTCTGTGTACCTGTTGCATGAAGGACAGGTATTTATATTTAATCATAATTGGTATTTCATTACTGTATTTTACTACTACTTCGTTAGTACCTCTTCATCTGCGTAGCCTTTTCCCAACTATGTTGGGGTCGGCTTCCAGTCTAACCGGATGCAGCTGAGTACCAGTATTTTTGTAAGTATCTCTTATATTTTACAATTACTTTTTTCGTTCAGTTTTTCAGCTAGCGAGAAATTATTAAAATACCTACTTAATCATTTGCCTACTATCTCCACCGGTCAATGCGAAGAACTATGTTCTTTCAAACCATTGAGCAAATATGGTTGCCCCTGTCCATTTAAATAATTTCGATAGAACTGGGTTCTCAACAATAACCATTTGGGAACTAGGAAGGTCAAAATCCGACAGTACACAGTTATTTTAAAGTTCATAATGGTTAGTGATGTAGCAGCCCTATATGTATCAGGTCCTGCAAGTGCAGCTATTGATGCACGCTGACGACGCATTTCCGTCAGCAACACTGCATATCCGGCTTCGTGCGCCCGCGTCGCGCGCCGCTCCGCTGCTGATAAACAAAGGGTCAAAGGAGCTTCCGCTCGAGCTCCAAGCAATAAACACTGGTCGTTGCTCTGTATGTGCCGTTTTAAATTTAGTATTATAGTGTTACTTTGTAAGTAGATAAATACCAACGTCTTTACTTTTGATATGTTACTTTTGTAGGTACCTACTAAATATCGAAGAAATCATTTATTTGATATTGATCTGATATTCCTAGATTTGGACGCCCATTCCCAGTCTATGGAGCTTGCTAGGAGATTGTAGGAAGAAATTCGGAAGAATGTTTGATGTGACGATGAATTAACCATTCATGGTCGTTTTGCAAATGAAGAATATAGGTAAGTTTGGGTTGGTTTTCAAACTTATCTAACTGTCGCAGCTTACGCAGATATCCTGGGAGTTTTGTAGAACAAGTACGAACAATGATACTGAAGTACGAGCTGGAAGTTACTTTGATGATCTTCGGTAAAATCTTCAAAATTATTTTGCATACAACATAATAATGAAAATTAAAAATGCGGCTATTTTCTGTTCTTACAGTCACGTCACACAACCCACAAGTTGTTTTTATTTAGTTACATCATCATATTTGTTTTTAAAGTTAACAGACTAAGTTCGCAGAAAATTACATTTTCATGCAAACTGTAGTATAAATTAATACAATAAAGCAACATTTACTGGTAAATATCTGCTGTACGTAGGATTCCATGCGTGTTTGACGTCATTCAGCAATCGGCGGCGGCGTTTCATCACGCAAACGCGAACAATTAATGTTACAGAAACGTTGGGTCGTTGAACTGAAACGATGCCGATGTAACGCACCTTGGTAGACGACCTAATTCTTCCAAAGTCTAGGAACTCCTCGACAAAGTAACCGTTAACGAATTAGAACGCGAATGACATGAATGATGCTTTAACTTTAATAGACTCTATGGCTATCGGAATATGTCATAAATTAAAATGTCAATTCCATGACTAGTCTATTTTCAAGACGTACTTCTTCAAAGCCGGGCGGGTGACAGTTTTGGGGGACTGTCTTTTGTGTTAATATGTAATTTTGGCGTTAAAAAAGTGCGATTCTCAGCCTAGTTTGAATAAACGACATTTGTTTTGTTTTTTCATGCTAAAAACGCATGCTTTTCTACGTCAAACGTGTTCTAAAAACGCCAAAATGCTCCATAGAATAAGAGAGTCCACATAAAACCAAACGTTTTACCAGCAATTTTTAACTCGTAACACTTTGATCAGCCGCCTCATTGTTACACATAAGAACTGAACCTTTTGACTGACAAAGGGATCATACGATAATCGTTCAAATGTCCATCAGGTCATCAGTCAGAGGCGAGATGAAAGGTCCGGCGGCGAGTGGATAATGAAAGACGGAGCTAGTGTGACAAATGAGGCTCGACGCATTGTTGTATCGGCTTTGTATTAATGAAGATCATGAGCAAAGTAAGCCGGTTGTTCACACTATATTGCTGACCAGTTACAAATTAGTGGAGTTGTGGATATCTTCATAGATCGGCGGGGTAAATGCGTAACACACTAGCAGCAGACTTTTATTTTGAGAGTTCAACAATATTCATTGCGTTATTTACGTTGTTGAGCTGACAAATTTTTCGAACATACGTGGCAATGGATTAGCGATATCCTCCGAAATGGTTCAATTATTAGTATGTTCCGCAATTATGGTGTAGGTAAGTATGTAGTTCATTCGTCATTGATTTTAAAACAGATTCAGTTTTATATAAACAAAAAGAAAAAAAAAGTTTCTTGCCGATTCTTTCTATCTAGGCACTTATGTGGTTTTTTGGTAGGTAAATTGATATAATTTTATTACATTTGCTATCACGTCATAAATGGTCATAATCCTGCCGCTAATCTACTTAGATTTTATCAGACTTTGCCCTAGGTATTCAAATCACATGTAATCGGTGACCAGCAAAAGGTACGTATCTGAGTAAGTACCCCCATACTTACTTGCAGCATGTTAGTTATGTTTAAGTATCTAAAGGGCCACGTAAGTACGGTTTTAGTCATTTAAAAGACATACAACTTGCAATCACAAGTCATACTATGTGACAGATAAAAAAACTAGCTACCGTCGAACGGGGTGACTATGTGCCTGGCAGGTGAAAATGTGCAATGGGGGTCTAAGTTATGCTTTGATTAATAATCTAACTCAAATGAGTTTAACGCCATATTTTTAAATCACTAATATATTCACGAGATATTACTAATCTATTAGTGATTTAAAAATATGACGTTAAACACATTTGAGTTAGATTCACGAGATATTACGAATCTATTAGTGATTTAAAAATATGGAGTTAAACACATTTGAGTTAGATTATTAATCAAAGCATAACTTAGACCCCCATTGCACATTTTCACCTGCCAGGCACATAGTCACCCCGTTCGACGGTACTCGTTATGGATCAGAGAAGTGTAGATGGAAAAGCGCGTACACGGTTGGTAGTAAATAATCTACAGATACCTACTATATCTGTCACCGTATGATTGTGAACACATTAGCTCACGAGATTTTAAACTGTCGATAAATTGTGAACTGTACCATACTGCTTGCAACATAACGAAGTAATTTTCGATAGCTTATAGTCTATCCATGGCAAACCGACAAATTGTGAATTGGTACCAAACTTGCATGCGAAAAATAATGCGTTAAATTGTAAACGATTTGTTGCAGTACACAACTACAATTTTTCGATAGTTATAATCTCGCGGGATAGATTATAAACTAACAATGTCCATAATCATAGATGACATAATCTAAATATAGTAAGTATACTAATACATATACGTATGATGGCGCGCGATTTAAGGAACATTTTGATTGTCTATTAAACACAATTTATTTAATTAAACTAGCATTCTTAGTTTCCGAAACTTTCAGGTATCTTTATGTGACCCTAATTTATTGCTCTCGGGTGATATATCGATACCTCCTAAGTATACTGAGTCAACTAACAAATCTAGGTATTTTTATATTTTTATATAAACGTACATGATAAATCGTGATCTTAACGTTTGTGTTAAAAAAAAATAAAAAAGAACAAAAATTACCGAGATAATTTCACGTATACAAAATCAATTTCAACATCAGTAAAAATCGTACATTGTAAACTGATCTAAATAACATCGTACCAGTGTACGCGGGGCGTGAGGGGGGACGCATTGATACAAGTTTATTGCGCGGCTCAGTATACGATGAATGGCGGCGAGTGCGCACGCAATTTTAGGTAATAATTCTGTTTCGTAAAGTTACTATTATTCGTATATAATATATCGTGGATGTATCATCACTACATAGTATAAAACGAAAGTCGCTTCCCGCTGTCTGTCCCTATGTATGCTTAGATCTTTAAAAGTACGCAACGGATTTTGATGCGGTTTTTTTTAATAGATAGAGTAATTCAAGAGGAAGGTTTATATGTATAATACATGCATAATATAGTAGAGAAACACTGATAATTTTAGAGCCATTATTTCTCTTAAAAAGTATAGGATAAAAAATGGTTATTGTGGGTAATCTATTATTTTTATTAATATTGTTTAACGTAAGTTACCATTTTTAGTTCTTATTACTTTTATTGACGTACTGGAGAAGTACCTGTTTTAGTTTTTAATAGTGATTTGTTTACGTTGTAGCTTTTAGTAAAGCTATTATGTTAAAAAGAAATTCCTACTTAATTATGGCGAAAAATACATTGTGATTCTTCAAAATGAGTTGTTTTTGGTTTATGATTCTTGTTCTTCTTCCTAGCTTTTATTAATCCCACATATCGTAAGGTATTACAAAAAAAAAATACTAATAAAAAACCTCGGTAAATTACATTGGTCCAGTATACGTTGAGGTTTCAAATGTTAACATTGCTAAGTACTTTCCTAGTATAATGAGTCAAGTGATATAATTTCAACATTTTATTATTAAGTGAGATAGAAAACCCCGAAAACAAACAAAAGTAAAATTATATTAATAAAATGACAATCATATTTCATGTGATTTTGATGTAAACGATGGATTTTGATGGACAACGTACATGAATATAACTGGTAGTTAAACCATTTCACTATTGAGTCCCGCCGGCGTATACCCAGTCATGTACATAAAATGTCATTTAAAAACAAAAATCAGCAAAATCATTTTATACCAAAGGAAGAGCTTACAATTTTTATTAAAAAAACATTTACTTTATTTCGAATTAATTTGATTTCATTAAAATATAAACGATTTGCCTTCAAATCGCTCTCCTATAAAATAACTATAATGTCAGTTGACTCATTATACTTAGGAGGCATCGATATAAGCGCTAATCTCTGGAGCTGCAGGTCGGAATCATTAAAATATCACGCTACGGCTTTTAGTAACCGAGGAAATAAAAGTCAGAAAAAAATAATACCGCGAGCGAGCGATGTGTCGGAATATATACCTAATTACGATTAAGATCATAAATTTTCATTTTATAGGGGTGGAAATGGTTTAGGAATTTGTAGGAGAAAATGCACTGTTAAAATGGGAATCATTACACTTTGCCCTACCGAGCCGCCTCACTGGTTGGGCAAAGTGGAATGCCTAAAATTTTGTAGTGGAATCTGCCCAACTAATTCGATTTGCTGTGGCAGATTCCGCTAGTCTAAAATCTTGTTGGATTCTGCCCCACTAGAACTGGGGCAGAATCCAACAAAGAAAAAATAAAAGTACAAAAATAATTGTTTGGAAATTTTTACATTTACATTTAAATAATTTCACAACGATGACACACTGAGTTCTATAAATTAATATTGCTGGAATTTTCAAAAACAGTAGGTATAACGTTCTACAATTTTTTTTTTACTACATAACTTTTTCACAAAACAACCAAACCAACAATTTAACATAGAACATTGTAAGAAACGAAACAACTAAATGTCAATATTCTTGAAGATTTCTCTACTGTCTTCTGTCTTACTCACTCATTTCTTATATGGAGATTTTTTAACCAAAATTTTTCACTTTTACGTACAAATTTTCAAACATTCTCTTTTATACAAACTTTGTAGAAATGCTTTAATGAGCCAGGTGATTTTAAAAGTTTAGTGTAGTTATATTTTATTTGTAACAAATCGTGTAATTAATCTGTGATTTACAACCCGTTTCCTTCCAGAAACAAATAGGAAATAAAAATTTGCATAAATATTTTTTTATTCTAAGGTGCCAACCCTAGTGGGACAGAATCCAACAAGATTTTTGAGTAGTGGAATCTGCCCCAGCAAATCGAATTAGTGAGGCAGATTCCACTGCAAAATTTTAGGTATTCCACTTTGCTCCACCAGTGTGGCGGCTCGGTGGGACAAAGTGGGATGATTCGATTAAAGTTTTTTTCACTTTGTAGTGTCTTTTTTGAAGTCGGTTTTTTTTTCACTTTAAAGTGTACTTACCCCACACAAATTCTTATAACTTGCTAGGCATAAATATCAGTGACAGGAAGTTATTATAACGTGGTCAGTATAAACTAAGTGGCAAAAATACGTACCTATTATTAAAGCTAACTCAAAAAATACCCAAGCAAGTTAATAAAATTTATATGGGACCACCCCTGAGGCATACCCTATCCATTACGAAAATAATTTTGAAATTGATTTACAATTGACGGAGATATCGCGTAACATACATACAAAAAAAACACACAAAACCTCCTTCTTTTTGATTTCGGTTAATTATGTAAAGATATGGCACTTACAGCCACAATGCATCCCATGACAATTCCACTAAGCCACCACTGAAAAGTCAAAGGAAAGTAAATGACCCAAATTCGTTTACTTGAATTTTTACCAGTAATTTTGGTTTAAAAACTGAACTACTGAACCGATTTTCATGAAATTTCTGTGGGACCAATCTGAAAGTATATTCTTTAGATAACATTGCAAATCGGCTTATAAATAACGGAGTTCCGAGTTAACTAACATAGAAAAAAAAATCAACTGAATTCAGAACCTCCTCCTTTTTTTGAAGTCGGTTAAAATGCACTCGAACGGAGCCGCGGAAGAAGTGCTAGTAATATGATATGACAGATTAGCGATACCTACAGCATAGTATAAAGTATACTATGCCTACAGGATACTAGAAATAAAAATCAACGATATTTCCAATAAAAAATGTGATGACCAAAATACATGCACATAACAATCATTGTGTTAATTTGCGTTATGCGGTTAGAATATACAGGACAGGGCTTAAATGTGTTGTCTGAACCATTTATTTTATTAATTTCCCTTACATTTATTCATGTTTTCAGCATATCAATAAAGGACAAGAGGCTAATGCCCCGTTATTATACACTTCGCTTGCTGTAATGTCGTTTTTCATAAAATGTTTGTATTATACAGCAGTTGTTTTGTATTTCAAATCGACTTCTCTGTGTTGTTGTTGTTTGAGTTGAAAAAGATCAATTTGAATAAGTAGGAATACATTTTCTTGTGTAAGAAAAAAACTCCGCGCCTAAATATCATCGAGTATTTTTTGGCAGCAACAATATCTGTAAAACAAAGCAAACGTTCAAAATCAAAAGTAATTTATTCAAATTAGGCTGAGAATCAGCAGTTTTGGAACGTCAAAGTTACGTAAGACAGGCCCCCAAAACGCTCGGCCTTCACCGCTCCTTACTAGCCTAGTGCTTTAGCTGGGAAGAAGTGGCGCAACAAACTCCCCAGTAGCACAGACCAAGAAACTTCGAGTATAGGTATCGATAATTGGCAAAAAATCGAAGATTTTATGTCAGTCATTCCCTTGGCTTTGTCCCAATTTATTTTAGGCCGGCGCAGTGACTAGGTCTTCTAAACATTTGTACTAGCATCTTAGTTTGCACAACAACATATTTCCGTCTTTCCGTTCTCCATTTTAACATATTTTTTGTCTAGCAAGAGTTGAGTTGTGTAGGTGTTTTTATTTTATTTTATGTATTTTATTTTCTCTTCTACTCTTACACAATCATGGTGTCTACAACTGTGTACTACTTTCCTATCGTAGGTAGGCTGGAAGAGATTTCTTTAGAAATAAGTATCACGTTTAAATCTACTTACTTTTCTTTTGCCTGTTTATACAAAGTGTATCGTAAATGCGCAAAACCTCAGACACCCCAACTGTTTTTTGATTCAATTGACCTATTTCAGAGAGAAAATAAGTCATTAAAAAATTGTAAAGGTTTTATGTGCTGTTTTAATTGTACTGGCCATTCTGATCGTTTCTTGCGTCTGCGACGACGCTTTATCGAGTGAGGAGTCGTCACCGGGCCGCTGCGCCGCGCTGACATTGGCTTGCTTGACCTATTAATAAATAGACACGGCAACGTTTTTAATGAAGATTTTTTTTTTTAAATGTGACCTATATTAAAAAGTGGTTCAATTAATTCTGCTCGTTATTCTGATCAAACTATTTTCAGGTTTTGCGCATTTAACGTTACACGTTATACATTTTTCACGAAGATACCTATGTATTGAATGTTTAACTAAGTGATATCTACGTAGATACATATTTAATGTAAGTTTCGTGATAATAAGCCACATGTGTCCTAGATAGTTTACGGTAAGGCTAACATTAATGTAAAGTACCCGCATTTAAACTCGTTTCTATTCTGTGTCATGGATACCAGAATCGTTACATTTATTAAATTCTTTCGAAGCATTTCTTACAAGTAAGTATTTGCTACTCCACAAAATAAATGGTTAATCAGCATAATTAGGTTATATTTTTTTACGTAGGTACAGACGCCAGCACATCAAGCTACTCGAAACTGTCAAATTTTCCCAATCAACTTTGAACCTTATGCTTTAGCAATAAAGTGGATAATCTGTTATAGAAATTTGACAGATTGTAGTGCGTGCGACGTGGACGTTTACCACTTTATTCATAAACGTTGCTTTTAAAGTTAAGCAGTGGTTAGCGACTGTTTAACCATACATTTCTGACGTTCAAACGTCACTTAACTAAAATTAATCAATGTGATTCAGTGTTAGTGTAACGAACACATTCAGTTTCTTTGTAAGTATTGACGCAGATTCCCTTGTTCACAAACTAAACTAAAGGACATTGTCCATTTAGTACAGTAAAACGGGGTGAATAGGAACGCAGGGGTGAATCGGAACGAAACTTTAAAATGGATTTTAACATTGAAATAATATCGTTTTTTGCCAAAAGGTCTCTTAATGTGTATACTATATTATAGTTGACGATTAGGTGTAATTGTTGGTTACAAACTATATTACAATCAACGTTAAAATCCATTTTAAAGTTTCGTTCCGATTCACCCCTGCGTTCCTATTCACCCCGTTTTACGGTATGGGAATTTGGCTCGGCGTGAACAGGCACTTTAAGTATAAATACAATATAGGTCTAATAGCTAATTCCAGTAGGGAAGAGAATATTGTAATAAGATTGTATCATGATGCTTGTAAGACTTGTTTTGCTTACTTGTTTTTTTTTTTTTTTAGATAAGTAAAACACATCTTTATTCATACATTTTATTATTATTCTGACTCATAAGTTAGTAATATGTTGTCTAGGAACTGGGCAAGTGGATATATATTATTATCTTGGTACCTTGTCCAGTTTAAAAACCAAATCATAGTCATCACATGACCGCAGCAACCCACTGTTCTTCGGCCCACTATACAATTGCAGCAGTACTGCTTGATTGAATTTCGTCCCTGACTGTTATTTTCGTGTAATATACAACGTGTAACGTTAAATGCGCAAAACCTCAGACACCCCAACTGATTTTTAATTCAATTGACCTATTTCAGAGAGAAAATAAGTCATTAAAAAAATTGTAAAGGATTTTATGTGCTGTTTTAGTTTTACTGGCCATTCTGATCATTTCTTGCGTCTGCGACGACGCTTTGTCGAGCAAGGAGTCGTCACCGGGCCGCCGCGCCGCGCTGACATTGGGTTGCTTGACCTATTAATAAATAGACACGGCAACGTTTTTAATGAAATTTTTTTTGAAAAATGTGACCTCTATTAAAAAGTGGTTCAATTAATTCTGCTCGTTATTCTGATCAAACTATTTTCTGGTTTTGCGCATTTAACGTTACACGTTGTATACACGGATGCAGTATCAGTGTATCTTACCACGGATAAATTAATAGTTGTTTTACTCTGATTAGTGATTACACTTCGAAAAGTCAACTGATATTGACATAAGCTTTTTTTAATAATCGATTTATATTACATTAAAAATCGAAATTAATGACCAACTTCGATACTTTTGTTTTCCAATTATAGAGATAAAAAATGTTTGAATGAATGTGTGTGATTACAAATAGCAGCTTTAATTGCCTGTAAACTCTTGACTCCTATAAGAATAAGGTGGACTTAGTTGAACTTAAAATATGACAATTAGAATCGATTTAAGAATAATTATTTTAAAATATACGATTAATTGTTGGCAAATGGCAACACTGTGAAGGTCAAGTACTGTCAATCTGTCGAAGAATAAAACAATTTCGGTACTTTTTAAATACACTATTCGTCGGCGCAACTTGATACAAAAGCTCAGAATAAATAAACGTCTAAAACCAAAACATGATTTTTGATTAATTTCTTTCTTTTGGAGCATCGTGTCCACGCCAAGCCGAGAACGGATAATTTCCTTTTAGTTTAGTTTGTGAATCGGCACCAATATCTGCCTATTCCGTAATCGCTAAAATTGGTACCTACCTACTCATTGATGATGATTACTATTTTACCCACTTTTTTTTCCGTTAGCGAATTGTATTAAATAATTTTGCGATACATTTAATACTAGCTAACATGTTAGTAATACAACAAGGTTGTGCGGTTAAGAGCCGTCCTTGCCCTCGAGATCTAGAACCAACCGGACCTTGTATTCTCAAGAGCTCTAAGTAAATCTAATTCAAAGTCTGACTTCATTCCAAACTGGGAGCCAATCAGAAAGCAGAAATTCTACCCGTATGCCTGTCTTTGATCACTTTGTCTATGTAATTTTGAATTTTGAATCTAGTGACGTCATCGGTCGCAAGAGGCAACGGTGACGGGTGTGACTGCCGCATTGGTCAAGTGGTTACAAGCGCACTGCTGAGCATGAGGTTCCCGAGGTATTCCTCGAAGTGCACCAACTTTGAAATGCAAATGAAGCACACCAAAAGTATTCCTTGAAACGCACCATCATTTTGAGGAATACTTTTGGTGCATTTTATTTGGTGCGGTTTAAAGTTGGTGCGCTTCGAGGAATACCCCAGATTCACGGGTTGGGCAAAGTTTTAATGCACCGGGCACCAGGTGTGTGTTAATGGGTTTTTCCATCAGGAATTTCTCAGTAGGAATTCCTGATGGAAAACCCCATTAACACTTTAAAACACACCTGGTGTCCGGTTGATGGCGATAGGCTTGCTCCCTATTACATGGGACTTAAGGGGGTGCACGAAATCGACTGATTTTGATCCATTTTGTTAATTGTTTGTGAGAAATGGAAATTATTTGAGATGATGAAAAGTCGAGTTTTTTGTTTTGCATGTGGGTGAAAGGGATTTTCCGAATAAATTAAATCATCGTCATCTGCGTAGCCTTTTCCCAACTATGTTGGGGTCGGCTTCCAGTCTAACCGGATGCAGCTGAATACCAGTATTCATTTCAAAGAAATTAAGTACATAGGTATACCTCCGTGGAAAATTACTAAAATTCACAACAAGTGTTTCAACGCGAGACTCATTTGATCATCATTTTACAAGACTACTTCTGATTTGGAACATTAAAAATATTATGAACATCATAACAACAATTTATATTATTTATTGTATAGTTTACTTGCACGTCACTGGACCACTTTTTTCAACTTGGATACAGAATGTAGCAGAAAAAAAACGTTGAAAAAAAAAATGTATTCGAAACCCAGACAGTATTTTTTCATATTATGTAACAAACCATTTCAAGAAATTTAAAAAATCACTCAGTCTTCAGCTGGCTGATATAAAATCAAAACATCACCTATTTTATTATAATACAATATCTTCATTATGTAAATGAATGGCGAGATAAACTATATTTTCGAGAGCGCAAAAGTAATGAAACTAGGTACATACACAAACGGTCTAGCGCCACGAAGACTGTACTTTTATAATCACAATTTTTAAAGCTTTCTCACAAGACAAAGAAGACAAGATACAACAAGACAAGATAAGACTGGCAAAAGAGAGGTTTTCGTGCACGGAGCCTGAAACACAGCTAACTCGCGAAATGTGGGGAGGGAAAAAAAGGAAAAAAATATTTCACCATATTCAGTCATACCATGTCTCCTGGGGACTACCTAATCAAATAGGTTACACCATGGTCATGATTGACTTCAGTACCATTTACCGTATTAAATTTTGGTGATTCTGTTAATAAAATAAATTAAAAAAATAATGTGTTTATTAAAAACCTTAGAACCTCGGCAGATTTTCACACGTTAAAATCTGTATATTTTGCACATTCCGTGATAACTTACTGCATTATCGCGTGGGGATGCTTTGGTAAGTGCCTTCTACTTCGTCTGGAAAGAGCACAAAGAGCCGTTCTAAAGTCATAGCACATAACCTATTCGCTTCCCCATGCACGAAATGTATGTTCTTTGCAAAGTTCCTACTGTAAGACAAGCATTTCTGATAAGCACATTATTTACGTAAGCATACTGATATCAAATATGACCCTAATCTCAATATACTAAAACATAGAGTTAACAGAATATGTCAGAAAGAGAGCGTTAATCTAGTAATTGCGAGAAGATACTGTAACTTTTTGAGTCCTGTTATCTAGAACAAAATTAAAGATGATAGATCTTTAATCGTAATTCATACACTGAACGTTTTTCGTGTTAGTCATTAGGTAGTAGTATATTTATTATAGTTTTAGTTTGTTTTCATTTTTATTTTTATTTTTAGGTACTTTATTTTTATTATCCTTTTAATTGTGGTTTATTGTGTATGTGTGCACTCTACATATTAGTTATGTTTGTTCGAAATAGGTGTATTTTATTTTATTTATTTTATTATTTCTTATAAATATCAAGACGTTCAATGTGCGATTCAAAAGCTCATAATATTCTATGTTTGTTTTACAAATGAGACACGTCTAAAATTTATATTAAAAGAGTGTTCATAGATTTTCTTGCCCGTTCTTCTCAATATAAACCTATAACGCTTTAGAATGGGCAACTAGCTTCATCTTTCTGACTGACGATTTCTTGGAAATTCAAAAGTGCCTGTAAATGTGTGTCTTAATTGAAATAAATGCTTTGAGTTTGAGTTACACGTCTGTGTGGAAAAATAAACGGCAGAACAACTGCTGCAACTGTAGAAAAATTAAGAGTGTGGAAAATATGAAGCAACCTGACTGAATCAGACATAATTTCTGAAACTAAGTACCTACGTCTTTCCGCTATCGCACATCGCACCTACACAGGTGAAGTAAATATATATCTAGTTGATTACAATTACAACACTAGCGTACGTTACTTACATATTAACACAATGGACTGCAGTCCTCTACTCTGGCTACTCTTGAACACAATAAGTATTACACCGTAGGTCTACTTATCATATAGCTAGAGAGTCAATTATTTTCAAACTAGCTGCGCCTCGCGGTTTCACCCGTATACGTAGAAATATCGGGATAAAAAGTATTTTATGTGTTAATCCTGGTTATAAACTATCTGTGTGCCAAATTTCATCAAAATTGGTACAGCCGTTTGAACGTGAAGAAGTAACAAACATACACACACAAACGCCTTTATATACTGAGAAGGCACAGTCATTACATTAATCTCTTTATATCTCTTTTTTCTTCTTTTTATGGTCATTGGGCGTAATCTGACCCAGTTTGTGAAAACTTGCGTACAAAAACGAAACTTGATTTAACTTGCGAAGGTATACTCTACCCCACGTTAGATTTCATGTGCTTTTTTTTTGTTTAACTAATGTAGTAAAAATTGATAGGTCAATACCGTATAGAAAATGTCCAATACCCGTTGGAAGCCCTAGTACGACAAGGCCATAATTTTGTAATTGTAATTTGAAACAACGCTTTTTTTGGTTTGACGTATAGGTACGCGTGTATCAAGTGGACGTGAAACAGCCCGCCCTTAGAAAGAAAGATATTTAGATGTTGAGTTTTTATAAAGAAAGAAAATACGTTTATTTGCGATAATCATGACGCAAAAAACACAACACACAAATAATAACAAGTTGGGGGAAAATATGCGTCACATCCACGCAAAATGGCCATCGCTCTGCATAATGTTGTGGCCCTATGGGAGGGTCACATAGGGTCACAGCATTATGCTGACGGTTGTCGTGACCAGCGCTGTGGCTCACAGGTGCAAGTACTTACTATTATGTTTGACTGATTGGAGCGATGACTTAATGGGAAAGTTTCAGAATAAACTAGAAAATTGTGGAAATTTTAAGGAAAAGGGATACGGTTATTAGTCAGATATCCACCTACCTACAATAAAATTACTAATACTATGATATCTTTATATTGCGATGACGAGTATGACGGCTGTTACAAAAGGTGGCAGTCATGATTATCGTCACTTCATTTCGTCATCATGCAGAAGATAAATATTAGTTTAGGTTTTTTGATTGAACACGGCCCAGTGCTCGACACTGTCGAACGCCTTCTCATAGTTGTTGAAAGCTAAACACAAGGGCCGATTGTATTCTGAACTCTTCTCCATCATTTGTTTTACAGTTGTGGATGTAGTTGATGGTGGAGAAACTACTCCGGAAACCGGCTTGTTCAACGGGCTGACAATGTCTATTGATAAACAGCTTATAAAGGACATCATTCAAGTGTCGAACAATTTATACCCAAAAATTAAAGTGCCGGCCAGAAAAAAAAAGTATTATTTTCTTATGCGTAATAACATCTTGAGCATTTTTTACTATTACAGCCAAAGCCTAAAATTAACCCCCCGACTGCTATTTGAGATTGAAAATGTCAAAAATCATATTTTTATAACAAGTGTTATATGCATAACATTAAAGAAATACCAACTTTTAATTGAATTTAACACCCTGAACATGTTTTAACTGTATATTTGTTATTAAAATATGATTTTTGGCATTTTCAATCTCTAATAGCAGCCGAGGGTTCAATGGTAGATTTTCGTTGTAATAGTAAAAAATGCTCAAGAGGTCATTTCCCATAAGACAGCAGTACTTTTTTTTTATGGCCGGCACTTTAATTATTTGGGTACGAAATGAATGATGTCCTTTGAGAAAGGAAAGATAAAGGACAGTAATTGCTAAAGAAAAAATTGAAAAGAGATTTTAAAGAGATGGTGGGATGAGCTGGACTCCTTCTTAAAGGATTGGCCCACAATCGCAGTAGACCGGGAAATGTGGAAAGAGGGAAGGGAGGCCTTCGCCCTACAGTGGGACAACACAGGCTCAGGGACAACACAGGCTCATAATAAATAATAATAATAGTTGCTAAGGTTTATACACGGAGAGAAAATTCTTAGAAAAATTACTGTGCTTGTCACTGTAAAGTGAGTGCAAGTGACATCAACAGAAAATTTTCTGAGTGAGATTGGGAAAAATTCACTATTTGTCCAATAAATTTTACTGTACAGCAAAAGAACTTTTACTTTGCTAGGATGGTAATTTTTGCATTACCACTCAAATGCACTCAAATTATGAGACAGCACAGTAATTTTTCTAAGATTTTTCTCTCCGTGTATGGTCTACTTCCTTATGTAGGATAGCTACTGTCGCCTTTTTCCCAAGCATGTGGCAGCGTGGCAACGAAGAGGACGCTGTTAAATATCTTTATAAGAATTTGTAGTACGGGTAACACATAGCAACTCAATCGTGATGCCGTCCTCACCGGGTGGTTTTCCACTCTTCATTTGCGAAAGTGCCTTTTCTACTTCGCAAATTCTATTTTTTAGTCTATTTGGTAGACTTTCTGAGCTCCGGTGCTCTATGGGCGGAGCCCTAGATTTGTTTACCTGGCGATATTCGTTCAAAGTGTTAATTTGCTAGACCAAAATGACAGCTAATATATTATTAAAAATAATGTCATGTTGACAAAAAAGGTCGCATATTACAAATGAGAGTTTACCATTTTTCAGTAATAACTAGTTTATATTGTTGCCAAAAACGAAGCAATAGAGTAGAAAAACAACTTTCAGAAAGGTATTTCTGAAAGTTGTGTATCCGTTCTTAGAGATTATTTTTATCATATTTCTTGAAACTCCGCCGATAACAGAACTACACAGAAAGCGACCATTATTCCCTGAATTTACTTGAAATAAAAAATAAACAATGTATTGCTGGAATCCGTTCAGAACTAACTACGTTCATGAAACATATCCTATCTATTCTATTAATAAAGTACACCTGTCTAATACTTTATCGAAAGTGATGTTGCCCAAAAACGTAGCACATGGCGTCCTAAATTTAGTTAATAGTTTCCTGTTTAATCCAGCCGTAAACTGAGAAGTGAGAAGTATGCTGAACATCACTTCATTTAGCGACTTGTTAACATAATGGGGTTTATTTATAAACATGATTAAAGTTGTGACGATATTTGTACACATTGCAAGGCTACATGTAAGGCTACATTACACCTATATGTACAAATAATTAATTTAAATATATATATATATATATATATTTGCAATTAAAACGCCTAAAATGTATGGTTAAACAGTCCCTAATCACTACTTAACTTTAAGCAATTTTTATGAATAAAGGGGCTTATATTTTTTACAGTGAAAACTTTTCTAAGCGAACAGCGAAAGTAAATGAACCGTCACTCTCTGGTCGGTGATACTGAATCGGGTATACTCGGCTCCATTGCAGTCGGTCGGTGACGCTGAATCGCGTATACTCGGCCGGTCGTAAGTTTTCACTTCAATCGTGTGGTCACAGCACACACCCTCTTTTTTTCTATCATAAGGGACAAAAAAGCACCTAGTTATCAAACACAGGAAGTATTTTGAAAAGTTTATTTAATCAAGGCTATGAACAACAATATTTGTATTACTGAATAAATTACATTTTAAAATTGAGTAAATTCTGAAGTCTGATCCGACAAAAACCGTGCTCAATTCCGGTAGGTATTTACTTTTTAAATCTTCCAAGTCCGCTGGACTACGAGCTTAGTAAAGTATTACCATAGACATGCATGTTCATGGGCGGCTAGTCCGATGGTTTTTACCATTAACGTCAGTATTTACGCGGAAAATCACTGAATTAAAACCAATATTATAAATTATATTAAACAATTTGGTAAATATGTAAACACATTTAGGTCCGAGTCATTTGGGTCTCGATAGGTTTAACGCAGAATATGTAGGTACAGACGCCAGCGCATCAAACTATCACGATCTGTTAATTTTTTTTAATCGATTTTCAACTTTATCGCTAAAGCAAGGTTCAAAGATGGCGTCTGTACCTAACCTGAATCAACACTGAAAATTAGTGATTCAAATGAATGAACGTACGCATCGAGTAGGTACTGCCACAGCTCCAAAGTTCCAGACTGATTTCCGGGGACTAAAGGTCGTCAAACATCAGCTACATTCTTCGAAAGTGGCATGCGTTCCAGAATGTTGGTAGTCTATGGGTTAACATTTTTGTAAAACATTTTAGTATTCTAGAATATTTGTGTTAGTGGGTTAGTATATCGTGAAAATGTCGTGAGGAATTTTTTTAGTTTTAATTTGGCTATAAGAGAAGGGGAAGACCAAAGAAACAATGAAATATGATGTGGCTAGAAAGTACGTCACCTATTTACAGATAGGTAGGTACCTACTTAAATGTTCAATGTTTCAAGAGCACTCTATACATACATGTAAGTGCCATTTCCAGTGTTTGTTCTACATTCTCTGCTATGACCTACATTTGAGGTGTTATGTCAGTTTGGGTCAAACTGGCGATTTTGGCGCCCAGCATGGGCCAATTTTTTTTTCCAAATCTTCACCTGCTTGGCGTGAGTCACCTCAAGGTCCGTTAAACAGTTGTGAGGAAATTAGCATAAGAATGGTTTTTTGCAGTTTAAAGTATGCTTTGTTATCGCATTACACAGAAGGGCTCTGTTGACCGTAACTATTCATGGTATTTTGAGTCATTCATCAGTCTAACTAGCTGGACTGTCGAGACAGAATTACTGTGACGGAGATAATATTGTGAAATAGGTTATGACGTATTCATGGGCTTCGCCCTTCTGCTGGGAAAAATATGGGGTGGATGACGTGGGTACTTAGGCATTTATGTTTATGTAGTTACTGTGATCCATACCACATTCCATTGTAGTGGTTATCTACATATTTTTGGTACTTTTGCTTGGTCCCTTTAGTCAAGGACTAAATGCAACGAGATTACTTACACTTGGTTGCAGTCCCAGAGACAACACGTACATGCAGGAGTGTGCAGGTGATAATAATAGCTATCAATCAATTATCAGGAGTTATTAATATATGCAATAAACGACAGCCTTCAATCAACAATATCATTGAAAAGTCACATTAAAGTAAATTTCATATCATTTTAGAATTAGCGAGAAATGGACACATTACGGATAAAAAATCGATTACTTGTTTATCAAATTGCTCACGTCAAGTCGGAGATAATCATATCATAACGTCATGGCGTTGGCATTCCCCCGCGGCGCCAGGCGTTGGTTGGTACCTAGAGCTGCTTATCTCCATGCACTCTATGCGTGATAATCATGACAACAATACATTTCATACATTATTCCAACCAATTTTTATATGTAATTCATTTTTTTGTTTTTTGTAGATAAATGGCTCTCGACTCTTTGTACGCTCATTAGAAACATATTTCTAATGCTGAATGTTCTCAGAAGCGGACAAATGTCCAGCTATTAACGTTGTTATTGATGTCGATATTCATATCATATATGTATATGTTGGAAAACTTGTCTGTGTATAAATAGCCGGTGACAGCGCCTGCTGATGCCGGCTCAGCTGCCATCGATAATGCAATCTTCAAGGTGTGTCGCAGATTAGGTATCATCATATTCTACCATCCATCTTAAACGAGTGTTATCTTGACGTATCTTCATGACAATTCCGAAGGGTATTTCTGAGAATTGTTTGCGTAAACCGAGTGTGGGTGAAATAATGCCAAGGGCTCTCTTATTGTGAATATGAAGAATGACTATAAATTTAATAAAGACACGCCATTTTGTAGAACGTGGGAATATTCTGGTAAAGATTCAATGGTTGCTAAAGTTTGAATAATCTGATGCACCAATAGTCATATTCTTTTTTATTACCGTAGCGTGTCGTAGGCACGGTACTTACGCTACACGTCACTGACGTGTAACGTGTTACGTAGTAACGAAACCAATATAAGCTGGCCTCTGATTCTATTGAAACTCGCGTAGTTACCCATTGTACGTATCTGTCTAAGGAGTATGCCACCAATATTTTAGACTTAAACTTGAACCAAGGCCCAAAAAGTGCTGGCTGGGAACAGCGAATCAGCAATGGCTTTAAAAAAAATCTGCAAATCTTGCGTAAATTCAGTAGGTACTTACCTAAAAATGGAGGATTTGACTTATTATTCTTAACTAATAACTTTAATTTCAATAGCTTAAATAAATCACTGTATGTAATGGAAGGGCGGAATGTCCTAACACAAGCATTTATTTTGCTTAAAAGGTCATTCCTAAAGTAATAATGAAAATATTGTAAGTTATTGAAATAAACATTTTAATTTAATTTTTAATTTTAAAAAGAAAGAACTGATAATGCCAAGAAGTTGATGAAATTAGTTACTCATATTATGTTGCATAATATAAATTAATCACTTTCATAATAGGGGAAATACCTACAATAATTATCAGTTGCATTTCATCACTTCGTAATTAAACATCCTTTGCTAGCATTATCCTAATTATTTATTTATTTATTAAAATCTCCCTTATAACTATCATTACAGGTGTATGTACAGACGCCAGCACATCAAGCTACCCGAAACTGTCAAATTTTCCCAATGAACTTTGAACCTTATGCTTTAGCGATAAAGCTGAAATGTATTAAAGAAAGACAGATTGTAGTAGCTTGATGTGCTGCTGCTGGCGTCTGTACCAAATGCGACAGTTGGGTCATTTTACAAATCTAAACTAACTAACTTATTATTTACAATTTGAATATAATATGAAGAACTAAAACTAATAATCTAAAAAATAGGTAAAAGGAACTTTACAACAATACACTATACAGTACTTGCATTTCTTGGTGAAAGCTTTTTTACAGAAAAGTAATTGCGTCTGAATGATTTTTAGTTTGTCGCTTGTTGTTTGGTGTTTGTTTTTTGTTGCCTGTGTTGTGTTTGTTGTTTTTTGTTTGTTTGTGTGTGTTTGACTGTTGTTTGTGTATCGATCGTGTTATTTTGTTTCCTAATTTACGTTATAAGTATTTGGCACCGACCTTTTTTGTTGTCTTTTTTGTTTCAAGTGTTTATTAGTGGAAACTTATAAATGTACTTCAAATGCATATTGTTTAAGAACACTGTTTAAATTAGCTGTAAGATTCCCGAATAGAATAAAATAAAATACTTTATATACTATATAAATAATATGGTGCCTATACCTACTATATAACATTAGTTTTAGTATATGCGAAACCCGAAACATGTATCTAGTATTTTTATGTAAGGAATCTATGTACAAAATCTCAAAACTGTATCATGAAAAATCACAAAGCTATAAGCTTTTTATGTTACCTGCTTGTCCGTACTAAAAGATGGTTACGCGCCGCCGGCCGACCGGCCGTGATAATCTGTATTGTGCGCATATGATTGCGGATATGTACTTAGTGTCGCTCGGTGTCCAACTTGTAACCTTTTTTAAATATTTTTCGGACAAAATATAACATGGTCTAAAAATTATTGTAATCGATTCAGTTACTTATTCTGAACAAACTATATTCAGGTTTGCAATATACTAAAAATAATGTTGCATATTATAACATACAATAAATAACAGTGTCCCAGCGAATTCACTCAAATGACACGTGAACTCATCGGTTTTGACATGAAGTTCGTTAATGATACGAATTGCCCGGAATAAGTTAACGAATCATTGGAACGGAGAAAGCTTTTTCCAAGAACTCTAGATTAAGTACCATACCACCGTATCTATAGTAAGTACTTCAGCGTGTCTATTGTGCTGTGCTGTGAATCCCCCCATAGCACAGCATCATGCTGAGTGGAAGCCTTCTTGTCACAGACATGGCGTGTAGCTGTCGACTATTTCTGTTTTGTGCTCGTAATTATAGATCTGTTTTGTTTTTATTTTTCTTTAATATTAGAGCTAATTATCTTTTTATATGCACGTGTTTCTGTGACAAATACGAGTAAACCTATTTTTCGTTCTTCCTTTACCTAGTGGGTTTTAAAACGTGGTGATCAGACACTCGGTTGGAGCTTAGGTTGAGAAAGAACAAAGAGATTAAATATTTATTAAAATTATTATTTAACTATTTATTAAATTATTAATAAGTAAATATAATAAATACTTACGAAAATAAACCGAAGTTAGATCCAGTCGTTCTACCATAACGAGATTTACAATAGCGTAATGCGCAACTCGGCATATTTTCTCAGAAAATATTTTTCTTTTGTTTGACAGTTTGTCAATAATACGACATAACATGCAGGCGTACCACACTAGACTGAGCGACTTTTGCCCACTAGGACAAATGTATCGGATTACGATTTTTTTCGCTATGTCCCGTCTATTGTGTAGTATAATTTAATGTCTTTGAGAAAGAATGAGATAAAGACCAACTTGCAGTGGGCTCGCGAGATGGATTGCTTTACTGAGAGGCCTGTGTCTCAGCAGTAAGAAAATTATAGGCTGATTATGAGAAATGTAAATAGAAAAGCGTACAAAAACATACAGCAAATAGAAATTACCTAATTATAGCTTTAAACATTAGTTTCATTGAAAGCAGATTCGTAAGGAGACAGTGACAGAACACGTGAATCTAATTAGGACCGAAGGCAACTTCAAGAAGTCCCAGGAAGAAGACGACGATATTCGACCGATACTGGACTGGAAGCGTAGTGGAACTAGGCCCCAGTGGAGTGAATTATACTTCGTTGCTTCGTCCTTCGAGATTAAGATAACAATGTAGTAATACGTCTAGGGTATCGCCTTTCATCCACTAAGTTTGAATATTTTTTTTTTTTTTTTTTTTTTTTTTTTTTTTTTTTTTTTTTTTTTTGTCGGTACTTTGTCTTCCTGATAGTTATGCCTGTACCGCCACTCATTCGCGTTTTAGTGCGTCGCCGATCACCACGTTATTTTCTTCGTTTCATTTGAATTGTGCAAAAAGATGCCTAAACGTAGTCACAAAAACGACGACAGTGATTATTTAAGAAAGAAGATTCGAAAACTCGAAAGGAAACTTAATAAACGCGACAGAAGGTCGCGTGTTCGAAGTTGTTCCGAGAGTAGTAGCTCGTCGACGAATATTATTATGTCGCCGGTACTATCGGACCATGAAGGTAAGCTGAAGTGTTATTTTTACAAACGGAAGATATTGTGAATAGTTTTTCGGACTATATCCGTATCATAATCTGACATGATGTCATATTATCTTAAATAGTGTTGTGTACATCTTATGGGGATGTTACCTTCACATAATTTTGGATTCCCAATTCATTGGGTATATACTACTAGTGATTGTGCACATTTGAAAGGAATGTTGCCTTCACTTTAGTTAATGACCTACTTAATAATAATTGCATTTTATATCCGTACGGACTAAAACATAGTGTTGTGGGTAGTTTTAAGGACTATCGCCGCTCTAAAACCACTAGTTGTATACTAGGAACATTGGTAGTTGTGATCATATCCACGTACCTACATAACAAAATGTTATCACTCGATTTCGTAATTCTGAATATCGGTATGGATTATAAACTTGGTGTTGTGGATAGTTTTGAGGACTATCACCGCGCTATTTTCTATCCGATACCTACATTTGGTACATTTTCTATTCCAACTGAAATGGAAGTTCAAGGTGATGTCGCGTCATCTCCGATTATTGACTCAGATGAGCCACAACCGGGTACGTCCACCTCGACGATACATGATGTTCCTGCTACAGAAGCAGTACAGGCAGGGGAATCGGAACTACCTGTTGAAGTAACGCTTCCTGAGCTGGACGAAGAGATTCTGAATCTCTTGGGCGAAACTCCATCAAAGGATAAAAAATATGGACCAGACATTAGATGCGAGTTATCTGCTCGCTGGGAACACATCGCAACAACAGGCTTGACCAAGGATGCCAGAAAGGAGCTGCTTGATAAGCATCTGGTTCCAAAAAACTGCACAAAGATTGATGCACCCAAGTTAAATCCAGAGATAAAGGCCGCCTTATCGGAGATGCTAATAAAAAAAAGACAAAGCTTTAGAGAATAAGC
>OX451394.1:11380213-11463827 GCA_949629135.1 Eremobia ochroleuca | reverse complement strand
ACTTTGAGAAGAAAGAGCTGACACAAGCCCTAGGGTCCACATCCAGTTGTTTGGACAGCTCCAATATGTACTGCATGCAGATGGTTTGGTGAGCTACATGAGCCATCAAATCATGTTTCTGAAAATAACCAAAAATAGACAAAGTAAATATAGTGAAAATCTTATAGAAGCATCAAATTACACAACAATATAAATAACACAGGTTATAAGCAAATTCATAACAGCATTACAGTGCACAAATACAGCATACTACTGACCTCTTCCATTTCCAAGTTGATGCACCAGATGACAAGGTAATTGGCCGTTTCATCACACACCAGTTGACTATGCTCCTGTAAAAACGATCGCGAGTCCTCATAACGCCGCAGCATACCAAACTGCTTCAGAATCTTTTCATTTTCTTTGATAAACTTCTTCATCTTGGCTTCTTTCTCCTCCTCAGTCAAGTTCTCATCCTTGGGTCTGATAGGCTTGGTGTTGATGACGGTTTTTGTGAAGCCCGGCTCACTGATCGTGTCCACGTTCCACGGGGTTTGTCGTTCTTTCTTCTTAAGATCATCTTCTTTTTGTTTTAATTGTTTCTCTTCTTTTTCTAGATCAGCTAATGCTTTCTTTAAGGAATCAAGATCGGGACTGTCTGGGCCCGCATCACTGATTTTTTTCCTAGTTTCGTTTATCAATCTGAAGTTTTCAGTCTTCTTTTGGACGTGTTCATCTATCTCTTTTCGCCGCTCCTCCATGCGCTCGACACGCGCTTGGTGCCGCCAGCGAAATAGCGACGGAGTGTCGATGTTAGGGTGGGTCTCGTCTTCATCATCGGATATCTAAAATGGGTTGTCAATTCAGGTTAACGTAGAGGTATAAACAACGGTGGAGCTAATTTTGAATTGTATGCAATAAGTACTTACTTCTATGTCCTTCCACTTGCTGTAGTCGACCATTTTGAGTTAATATCAAGGATTACACTTACGATTTGATGTTTCAACTTTCTAATGTCTTTGCAGGAAAACGAATAACTTCGAGAAACAGTAAAAATCCGGAAAATTCTCTCAATACATAACGCTCGCAACAGATAATAAACAGAAACGTCACGTCATTGACGTCATACACGTCATAGACAAAATAGTTTTCTTCGTTTTCAAAGAGAGTAGAGTTCCAGTAGGATAGTAGGATCTTAGACGAATTACATGAATTACTTCGTAAAGTATTACATATTTTAAATTATTGTGAGTGTGAGGACTATGTCGGTCGATGCTTTTTTTCTATTTCCTTTTATTCCTTCTTAGTTAGTTTTAATCATGATCTGGCAGTTTGAGTCATTAATGCGGCCTACCCAAATGTCCTTTTTTTTGGTATTGTTCGTCGAATCGTTGAGCTCCTTAAGTTCTGAGCTGCACGATTACTGACAAACGCGTGCTCTGGCCGGACAGTTCTACTCAATCTGTGTGGTTCTTTCCTTAAGAGACCATTTGAGACACCAATCTACATGCTCTTCACATGATCTGACCAAGATTATGTCTGGACTTTGAAAGAGACTGTGACCTCTGAGTTTGTTTCGGCCTTTCTTCTCAGAGTAGTCAGGTAGGAAATGCCGACCTCATCCAATTTAAAAAATATGATTGGCGTGTAAAAGTGTTTGTACAAACCTACTTACAGAAATAAAATAATTTATTATTTATAGACCAAAGTGTAGGGTGGTACGATAATATAAAGTGGCCTACTCTGAGCACATCCATTTATGTTTTATTTGGTTTTTATAAGGGTTTATCTGCAGTGCAGTCAGATTCAGACTACGATACAGTAAGCAAGCATGTAGTGTACATACATAATTATGTAAAACAAAAATTGTATGTAGGTACTTTTATTATTATACCTAAAGTTGATTAGCTGATGATATAAAGTCCAACATATTCAGCAAAATATTAAAACCGATGCCAAGAAGACACTACCAATTTTCTACTACGTCATAGGTAATAGCTATAATAATATCAGAGATTGATTCAGAGCAATATGTTGTGAAGCAACTCGATGTAACTATTCTTATAGCTAGGATAATTATTCTAATAAACCAAAAAGAAATTTTATTTCCTAGAAGTTAAGTTAATTTTAACAAATTAATTTTAATGCTTCCTCTTCTTTTTTGCAAGCGTGGTAAGGATTGTTGTCATAACAGTAGTGGTGGTGGTCATAGCTTCAGTTGTTGCACTGGTGAAGTTGAAAGGCACTCTCTCATCTTCATCTTGGCCCTGGGTCTCGTCGGGAATACTGATTTGGAATTGTAGCAGTACTACTAGGTACGTCACCATGGTTGCCAGCAACTGTAACAGAAATATTTATTTCAAAACTTGTCTAATGATACGATAATTATCTACGTAGGTAAAAACAGGATATAGGTAGGTAAATAGGTAATCTAGGCTCTACAAGGTTTCTAATAGAGCGTTGGCTTATGCCCTTGGAGCTCTAGAGCTCTTGAACGTAACGACGTTCAAGAGCTTGTTGTCATAACAGTAGACATACTTAACGATGGTAGACTGTGTACATGAACCAATGTCACAATGTCTCATAGAATAAAGTAGGTACCTATTGTAAGTGACGCAGAGTTATTCTGAAATCGTAACAAAATGAAAGGCTTCGAAAGGAACGTGGTCACCTACTACACCAACCATACCCCGGACTATTTATGAGGCTATTTCGTTACCAAGTTTTGTGAATGTATTATTATTACCTAATTATCTATTATTTTTCCACTCGTGTCCAATCAGTTTCAACTTAATCTCAATAATAGTCCTCCAGAGATTTCGTCCACGGCGACCAATCTCAGTGGAGACCAGCCTGCGGCGCGGGATATATTATAGTGCACAAGTGTGTGAGAGACACAAGTGCACTCTCTCTTCCTTCACTCTTATATTCCGATGGGCTTTACGTGACCTGCGAGGTTCAGGGGTATCACAACGCCTCAAATTTCACAATAAGAAATTCCTAATGTAACATTCCAATATTACTTTGCCCGACCCGGGAATCGAACCTCAGACCCCACGCTCAGCAGTCTCGCTCGCGATCACGAGACCAAAAGGACGATCTGAATACCCACTTATTGTAAAGAATATTAATAAAAAAATATAATTTTCAACAGTGTCACTTACTGATTTGAAAAGAGTCCTATTGACATTAAAGAATCCTCCGAGGCTAATTTGTGAGGGGTTCATCTCGGTGGCTCGCAGAAACATGTTCACTTCTGTTTGAGCGTCCGTGTTCATCCAGGATAGTTCCACCATGAGCAGCTTCTTTTGGAAGTTTGTTCGCACCTGAGCGGAGACAAAATGTAGAAACACTAGTATACTAAAACAATCGTTTAATATGCCGCGTATATATACGCTACGCTAAAACCGCGTCAACCAACGCTAGATACGAATGTACCCTCCACTTCGTAGTATTATGGTAGGTAATACGAGTATAAGTATGTAGGTAGTTAACTAGTTACTTACATTATGAGAAGCGTAATGAGCTTCATCGCAAATAAAGAACAGCAGAAAGATACTGCACAACGCCGTCAATGCAAGACCAATGTCCTTGATACCAAATCCCTCGGAAATCTGACTGAGCAGCCCGTAAATAGAGAGGGTGATGATCAGGAAGAGGTATAGGTTGACGAAGGTGAACGTGTAGCAGTTGGCGTTGCCCGTGTCTCGCGAGAGCTTGCTCAAACACAACCAAAGGGCACGGTACTCGGCGACTTTGCCTGCTGGGCCGATGTGGCGAAGAGCCTGAAAAATATGGAACATTAGAGAGATGGTCGCATAGTCATAAGGGGCAACCAACCCTGAGATTTTCTGAATTTATTACACCGTGTTGTACCCAAGGACCGATCTAAACATCCTAAAGATTTGAAGCCACAAATCCAGAGAGACAGTCAAACATGAAATCTTACCATTATCTTTTCTTCCATTTTTACTTCGTGTCTGTATCGAGGTTCGAGAAGTACTAAAATTAAAGCAATAGTTGCGTATTTGAGCTAATTAATTAGTTAACTTACGCTTTGAAAATCCTCAGCCAAGATATTAGCACAGATGCTCAGCGTCTCGCAGAGCAGATACCAGTAACCACCGAGCATGTAGGTCAGGATCTCCAGGAACACATAGGGCACCAGCTGCAAGAGCTTAAAGTGGACCATAGTGACGTGCGTCACGATGACCGTCGTAGTTGATAGGATCGGTATGATGACAGCTATGGTTAAAGCTTTCTTGTATAGCTTCACTGGGAGCGTACGACCTGATAGCTGCTTGTAGACCACCTGGATTGGTGCAAATAATTAGATATATTATCAAATAACAGAATGAGACCTAATTTTCTAGTTAGGTACATATAATATGGGGCCTCTGGGCCCGAAGGTCCAACACCCTGGTGTCTTGGTAGGCAGATCGATACGTTACTTGTTAATAAAACCACATAAGTCATTATAAAGCAAGGCAGACTCGTTTGAAGTGAAGTTATTATTAAAAAAACTTACCTCAAAATCCACCCATCCGTTGAGAACATTCGCAATTTTTCTAGTTTCGTACCATAAGATCGGGACCACGATCAACGGGAATAAGTATACTGTAAATAGATATTCAATAACAGCTTCCTCGAATTTGCCTTCCGCAGTTCGTAAGATCTGGACTTTGTGCAGCGACAGGTACAGCACGTAGCTGACCAGGGAACAGAACACGAGGATGGAGTACAGCATCGAAGACGATGCTATCTGGTACTGGTTGACACACGACGTCGGTCTCGTTACCGGCAGAACTCCCATTATTCTCAGTATGATAAACACAGGCTTGATGTTCTCGTAGATTATATCATTAGAGATTATTGGTTCTACGAAGTTCATTCTCTTTGGAGCTACGGCATTTGACGCAATCGGTATCGCCGGCGACCGAACAGGCGTAACATCTAAAAAAATGTTCTTATTTTTTGGCCTTTCATTTATCTGAACAGGAAACCCATTCGGTATGGGTACAGTCGTTGGAAATAAACTGTTACTGGTGTAGTACGACATCTTTGTGGAGTGTCTTTTCAGTTTATGACCGCCCTCTAAATGTTGATGTTCTAAACTGGCTGAATAGAGTTTTTACGTGCAGGAGGCTAACCTAACGAGGCAAGGGCGGGGACACATCATCATATTTCAAAACTGACAAGTTGATTGTGGCTAGGTGAGTACAGAGGCGACCTTGCATTAAATTTTCATTGGTTGCGTCACCTTGGGCGAGACCTTCATTATTGTAGGTTACAGTCCGTTTGACAACGTCATCTGTTCTCATGCAGGTATGAGTGTATGGTTCTTGGAGGCACGTGGACACGAGCCGGTAACTGTAGGTCGTTACAGTTTCCTATGAGACGTAGAATTCAAACAATTGAACTTGACATTCGACCTTGTATGCACGGCTATGCGGTATCATTGGGTTTCATAGCAATACTACTTACTTGCGATTAAACATTGATATAAAACTGAGGGTTGAAAGTAAAACCGATATTTCGGTATTTTGAGTTGTGATTAAAAACAGAGCACTTTCCGTGCCTAATATTTTTCTTAAGACTTCGCTTTATAATTTTTTATCGCTGTTATTTATTTAATTAATTGCATCTCAGTTATAAAATACAGTAAAAAAATACCGGTTTCCATGCTTTACTTTTATGAATTAAATATACGTATTATAATATAAGCTTATATATCGTAAATTTTGAATAGCAGTGTAAACATCGCGATGAAATTGTACAATTGGATATAAGGTATATCTATTCTTACATGAAATCTCTTAAGGGGTCCATTGTATATTTGTATTCATCATTAAAACAACTTTTACTATAGGACCAAACCCGAAATCGGGAAAAAAATGTCAGCTGTTCTCTACATTTATTTTCGCACAACTCGTCAAAATGTGTGGAACAGCAGGTTTTTTTGCGATTTCACGTTTTATCATATAGCAAAAGTTGTTGTATGAGTTCAAGGGGTCACCCCTGAGATATTTCGTGTGCGAATAGATAGCCCTTATACGAGTATGTAATACATATTTTCTGAAGAGCTCGACTATCGACTCGTTTACGGTTTAGACGTTTTCAGTTAAACACAAGCTTTTATTATGAATATAAATTGTGCATAAAGTTAAAATAAAATGAATTTTAACAAGCTGACTTAACAGGTGGCATAAATTTCTCAGAATTGAATAGGACTCCAAATAAATAGAAGAAAGTGACAGCAATGAACTGCCAGCAATAAAATACGCGAAGATTTATACTGACGCTGCAGCAACATCCTAAATATGTTAATGACATTATTAATCAACCTTGGAAAATGAAGGGAGATTTTCCCATCAGTGTATCCGGGTCAATTTACCTAATCCTCGATTAACCCGGCCGCGATGCAGCCAAATTTGATTGTGAGTGGCTTAAGAACGCCCCGAGGACAACCTTTCTTCATGATTGCTCTCTAAGGAGCGGACCCATATCTCGTGGATTCTCCACAAACAGGCCTCTACGTTTATTGGTAGGTTTATCTCGGATTACAAGAAATAAGGCGGGACTCAGAAGTTACCACTGTCACTGCAGTAGGGATATATTTTTGTCCGAATGTTGATCTTTCATGTTATTTGGTCGCCTACGAGTGTTTTAGGTGCCATGTTACAAAACCATGCGTGCAAATTCCTATTATTCATAAACTAGAAAACATTTTTTTTGGCAGATGAATATCTCAATAGGGGAAGGTCGGGCAAAGTGGCCACTCTAAGCTTTGAATGACTACCAATTAGATATAATATTAAAATGTTTTATGTTACTTTATCAGTTTATTCTCATAAACTAATGTAATTTTGACATCAGATTGTTATTTTCACTTATAAACAGATATTCAACAGTATTTTTAACTTTAAATCAAAATGGAAAATTGACCACTTTACCTAACCAGGTTGGGTAATGTGGCCTACATAAATCCACGAAGCGGGTAAAGTGGCATAGTCTCAATAAAATATTTATTTTTTTACATTAATTCAAGTTTTATTTAAATTGAACACATGAAATAATTAAATATGATAAAGGAACTCAAAGTTTCTTAATTATTCATTATTTTTCATTGGTAATTAATCAGCCACACAAATTAATCTTAAGCACAAAATTCGCAAAGAAAATCATTATCTTCGTCATCACAGCCCGAGCATGCTTCATGGGCCCATCGTTTACAAATAGAACACTGTATCCAGCCATCATCATGTTTTGACTTAGACCAAACTTCCCCGCAGTAAAAACAATCAGGGTCTTCATCCATATCATCATCAGTTTTAGTGCATTTCTTAATTTTAGTTTTAGATTTTTTGGCACTTTTCTTTGGAACAATAGTAAGTTTAGAAACTCTCTTTGGTGCCTTCTTTTGTTCTTGTTGTGTTTTTTCTTCTTGTAATTCTTCTTTATATTGACTGCTAGTTAAAATTGCTGTACGACCCCTCTTTCTGTTTATTTTTTTTGTTTTAGGTAGTGCCTTGGGAATCGGAAACAAGTCTTTAGGCGTTACTGCGAATGATGTACTTGGTTGTGGATCTAACATTGGCGACGATATTGTGCTTAGTTGTGGATCTAACACTGGCGACGTTATTGTGCTTGGTTGTGGATCAACCATTGGCGACATTAATGTACCTGCTTGCGAATCCAACAATGGTGGTGTCATTGCTAATATTTCCTCCAGGACATCCTGTAGAACTGATGGAGACTCTTCTCTTTCAGGTGTCTCATTCTCTTTGTTGGCCTCATTTTGTTGTGTTTCTGGTTCAGCAAGTGCCACATCTGTTGTATCTGCAGCCAAAAAGTCATGGTCTTTGAAGACGTGGCGGTCTATTGGCTCTATTCCACATTTACGGAAACCATTGACTGCAATAGACTGTTGGGCTGCCTCACTGTAGGCTTCGCCAAAGAGTTTGCTGAATTGGAATACAGTTATTGCTCTTCCTGGGTTATTGCGAAGATACTTCTCAACTGCACGGATGTAATACTTGTTCACAGGCCCCATGAAAGACACGTCCAGTGGTTGAAGCCTGTGACTGCAGTGTGGCGGCAAACATAAGACGGTGGTGTGGTTTTTTCTTGCCAATTCAATAAAATCCAAATTTTTGGTGTGTGTATTATGTCCATCAAGAATCAGGAGAGCTGGATCATCTTCAGTCGGCTTGGCGAATTTGAGGAAATGTTTAAACCAATCTGTAAAAATGTCCAACTGCATCCACCCTGACGAATGACAAGCAAATCCTGTGCCTGGTGGTGCCCCATCTTGAAGTTCCACCTTCATTCTTTTTCGGGGGAAAATAATAAACGGGGGAATAAAGTTTCCACCAGCCGCCATACAAATTACAACGGTGCTTAATACACCCCGCTCTGCTGAGGTGATAGCGCCCACCTGCTTCTTTCCCTTTTGCGCTAATATTTTAGAGCTTTTGCTCTGCACTGTCGTAAAACCAGACTCATCCACATTAAAAATACGATGAGGTGGGTAGATGGTTTTAGACCTCACCTCTTCTAGTAGGTCAAAAAATTTCATCACACTTACTTTATTAAAGCCCTGTGCTCGAGCAAGAGAGGTTGCTTCTGGGCTTCTTAATGTCAGTTCCGGATGACGTTTTCTAAAAGCTGAAATCCATGCTTTTCCAGCCATTTGAGTATGTTTATTAAACTTGTGTTCTATATTATTGCGTACAGCCAACTGATAGGCCAGTCTCCGTACATCCTGTAAAGTGAATCCGTAAAATCGCTTTTCCATTTCTAAAATGTGATGCACCAATTCTTCTTCTTGCTCCATACTAAAAGTTGGGCGGCAAGACCCCAATATTTTTTTATTTTCGGTAGCTTCTTTGTTTATTCCTTTTACACGTCTTTTCAGCGTCGATCGAGGAACTTTGAATTCTTTGCTAGCCTTGAGGAAGCCCATTTCTTCATTTCGCACAGCTCTTATAGCTTTTTCCATCGCATCCGGGTCCCATGTCTGTTGCTGCGACGTCCGTTTGTATGTACTTGGCATATTATTACCTAAAACAATACTAAACATTATTTATATTTACTGGAAAAATTTGCACTAAGACGGGTAAAGTGGCCTACTAGGTCACTTTACCTACCCACTGGATAGGTCACTTTACCCGAAACGGAACGCGACGAAAAAAAAAACGACTCCAATGTCAAATGAGGTTATATTATCCTCCTTTGCCGTGAAATAAACACTTCATTACAGGGACTAAACCGGTAAAATATCACATTGTTTATAACTTATGTTGAACATAGTAATGAATTACAATGTTTAAACCACTCACCTTAGATCAGAGACCACAAAAATCACTTTTTTTGTAATAAAACCTTTCCGCGTGAACTAAGCGTGTCCGTGTATACTGGAGCAATATGGCGCCGGGCATTGAATTATTTCCACACGCCGTTGACAGATGGCGCTTGTAGGTTGATCCTTAAAAACAAGGTGTCCACTTTACCCGCCTGGGCCACTTTAACGAACCTTCCCCTATATCTACCTCGGGCACTGGAAGGTGTAATAGTTACTTATTACAAGATGTTTTACCTACGTCACTCGATTTTTGCACTGCGTACGGAAAAGTACCGTAAATTTCCTTGGTCGTAATATAGGTAGAGCGATGCGACGGAGGCTGGTATATTGAAACCTCAGCAAATCTCGAGCTTCAAGTGGTGCCCGTCACTCACACTCGCTCTCAGGTTTGATCCTCCATTCCTTCCGTTCACTGAGAATATTTCCTCCGTATGATTTAAATCTACTAATATTTACTGACGATTATATGAAAACAATGACTGGCCCTTTGTTATATTACAAAGTGGGAAAGTTGTTTTATTTGGGTTCCTGGCTAACTATTTTTTCTTTTTAAAAAGTTTAGGGTTGTGTTAACCCTTTGAGTTTTATTTTTTGTGTAAATTAAACGTCCAGCCGGTCGATTCTGTAAAAATCTCACCGTGAAATCATAAGTGAAGTGAGCACTTGATAGTGTTAATCCCTAGCGAATGACAGCTCACTCCACGCTCACTTCACCCAAGCTTTCACGGTGAGATGGTTACAGAATCGCACGGCTGTAGAGCTATTCTATGTATAAAAATCTCACCGTGAGAACCTAGTTGAAGTGAGCGTGAAGTGAGATTCAGTAGACTAATGCTAGGGATTAACACTATTGAATGCTCACTTCACCTATGATTTCACGGTGAGATTTTTACAGAATCGACCGATTGTATTTGTTTTTTGGTTATTTTATTCCTTGGAAAAATATTTACATTGTTTGTTTGTAATGAAATTCAGTGTCACAGATCGTTTACATTTTTATTTTGTTTAAATTACAAATCGCGTTTGTAATATGTAAAAACAAGCTAGTATTTTCAGAACTTCAATACTTAATGTGACGTATGAAATAAATCCGCCATTTACAGGATTACCTATCTAAAGTAATTTTCCTATTGTTTTCCATAATTTCCGGAAAGTACCCGTGCCTTTAGGTACAGAATACCTAATCAATTATGCTCCCACTAGCTCGTGCTCAAGAAACCAGCTAAAATAATGATATTAATTTATGAAGGATCAGGAGGAAGCACTTCAAACTGACGCAGTCTAATCCAACCACGTAGTAACAAAACTAACAAAATGAATGAATAACTGGATTATTCCGTCACTATGTTATTATATTTAAAAGTGTGCTGGCGACGTTAGCTTCCCAAGTCTTTGTTATCGAAAGTTATGTTTAAAGTATAGTAGGTATCGCAAACTTTATAACAATCGCTATGAATGACGTGAAGATATTATGCCGTAGTACTTTGTCATCCGCTTGTTTGTTTTTTGGGAAATATGCTGAAAAATAAGAAACCTACATATATCTACATGTGAAATCATAAATTATTTATAAACTAATATTAGTGAAGGTGTGCCAGACGGGCGTGGTGTGGACGTGAAGTGTGTAAGTATGCCTGGATAGGCATATACCCTGTATGCTTATCAAGGATTATCCCGGTGTGAGGATAGGATTCTCCTAGTCCAGACGACGCTGACTTTCTGCACCAATAGGCAATAGGTTCTGGGTATCTTCAAGAATGCAGCTGACGGCTATGCCCTGAAGTCTCGACGGGAAGGGGTTTCTTGACTTAGCAATAATAACACTTCTTCATAAGTGTTCAGGAAGCGCTTGCGGGTGTTAGGTCAGGTGTTATATTTGAAGTATTAGATGGTATAAAGTACTTTGTCGATGATTACGAATTCATCAAATTTGCAAGTGCGGATACAGACCACGAGGGCCGCGAATTGCTTCCAGCCGGTCGATTCTGGAAAAATCTCACCGTGATAACTAAGGTGAAGTGAGCTTAGAGTGAGCTGTGAGTCATGCTGATACTAGGGATTGACCAAGCAAACAATTACAATCACTATCGAGATTTTAATAATATTTATAACACAAGACATTTGCTCGTAAAAGGTCTCTTACTGCACCAATTTCAATATCGTAAGATATCTCATTACGTACTTGTGCGTAATTGTAATGTAAAGCGCACGGTTTATCAAGATGCTCCGTCTAAAACGAACGGTACTTTCTTAAATCTTAGCAAAGAGTTTTTATGTCAGAAAAGTGGTCAACATTTTATGAATAAAATTGTCTTTGGGAGATAAAATATAATAAATAAACATTTAATTCTTTAATTTAATTAATATTGACAATTAATTTTGTTTTTTTTTTTTTATTCAATAGCAACAACAAACAGCCACAATATAAAACAGAAATAAGAAATACACAAAACATGTAGACGATATTGCAGCCCATAACGCTGTTCACAGATTATCGATAAGATACTGACAGCTCACTCCACGCTCACTTCACCTAAGTTTTCACGGTGAGATGGTTACAGAATCGCACTGCTGTTTTCAGTGGAAACTACAGAAGGCTAATTCTCGTAATTTTAAACGTTCAAAATCTAGTCGCAGTCTCATCTCGGCGACAAACAAATGTCAAAAACTTGTCAAAATGTATAGAGATTAGAGGTATTTTTGACCGATTAAGACTAATATCAGACTGTGAACGTTCTTAAAATTACGAGAATTGCCCCTCTGGTATCATCGTTTTTTATACTTGAATAGATATGTAGTGAAAAATCATACCTAGAGAAAATTAATATGTTGTCACGAACGTATATTTTTAAGCTTCCCACTTTTTGAATGGAACAAAAAACTCAAACTGTGAAAAGCTTTAAGGAGACAATTTGTTTTTTCATGGAAAAAAATGTTGTCTTTGTAATTTTTCTAGTGCATTGTGTTGGGTAACGTACAATGAAGTAGATTTTAATGTGCGTCATAATTATGATCCTTTAATAAATTTTTATTTTATGATTCGCAGAATTGAATTGTTGAATGTGTAAGTAAGTAGGTACAGTAAAAACAGCTAAATACGATTTCCCGCATAATACGCCATTTTACGCCAGTCCCTCCAACTTGAGGCATGTTTTCATACATTTTATTACGCTTAATACGATTCGTTATCCCGTTTAATACATCATCTGTACGCGCGTTATATCTAACTCTGTTTTTGTCAAACGGCCAGGCATTATCATCAGTTAACAATTTAAGGCGCGATGATAAGCGAAGACGCACTGCAAAGGTTAAGTTATATCGAAAGTCTTGTAATTGAGGAGCGTCGGAACAAAAACCGATATGTCTTAATTAAGACTTTTTTTTTCCGTTACAAAATGTTTAATTATACACCCTTCAGGAAAGAAATCAATTAAAAAACAGTTACATCCATCTTAAAAAAAAATATCAAAATACTGTGGTCAAATCAAACCCGACAAATACATTTTTAAATTCAACTTGTTCTTGTTGTTGGATTAAAAACCGATAATTCTTATTAAGTTTTACACAATTCAACAATGGTCGGTTCAAATTCAATTCAGTTCAATACCGATATATCCATTTTGGTTTCGTCAAAAACCGATATATCCAAATGATCGCGTCAAAAACCGATATATCCATACTTGTCCGCCAAGTATCTCCCTAAATTAATTATACTTCGTTGCTTCGTCCTTCGAGATTAAGATAACAATGTAGTAATACGTCTAGGGTATCGCCTTTCATCCACTAAGTTTGAATATTTTTTTTTTTTTTTTTTTTTGTCGGTACTTTGTCTTCCTGATAGTTATGCCTGTACCGCCACTCATTCGCGTTTTAGTGCGTCGCCGATCACCACGTTATTTTCTTCGTTTCATTTGAATTGTGCAATAAGATGCCAAAACGTAGTCACAAAAACGACGACAGTGATTATTTAAGAAAGAGGATTCGAAAACTCGAAAGGAAACTTAATAAACGCGACAGAAGGTCGCGTGTTCGAAGTTGTTCCGAGAGTAGTAGCTCGTCGACGAATATTATTATGTCGCCGGTACTATCGGACCATGAAGGTAAGCTGAAGTGTTATTTTTACAAACGGAAGATATTGTGAATAGTTTTTCGGACTATATCCGTATCATAATCTGACATGATGTCATATTATCTTAAATAGTGTTGTGTACATCTTATGGGGATGTTACCTTCACATAATTTTGGATTCCCAATTCATTGGGTATATACTACTAGTGATTGTGTACATTTGAAAGGAATGTTGCCTTCACTTTAGTTAATGACCTACTTAATAATAATTGCATTTTATATCCGTACGGACTAAAACATAGTGTTGTGGGTAGTTTTAAGGACTATCGCCGCTCTAAAAACCACTAGTTGTATACTAGGAACATTGGTAGTTGTGATCATATCCACGTACCTACATAACAAAATGTTATCACTCGATTTCGTAATTCTGAATATCGGTATGGATTATAAACTTGGTGTTGTGGATAGTTTTGAGGACTATCACCGCGCTATTTTCTATCCGATACCTACATTTGGTACATTTTCTATTCCAGCTGAAATGGAAGTTCAAGGTGATGTCGCGTCATCTCCGATTATTGACTCAGATGAGCCACAACCGGGTACGTCCACCTCGACGATACATGATGTTCCTGCTACAGAAGCAGTACAGGCAGGGGAATCGGAACTACCTGTTGAAGTAACGCTTCCTGAGCTGGACGAAGAGATTCTGAATCTCTTGGGCGAAACTCCATCAAAGGATAAAAAATATGGACCAGACATTAGATGCGAGTTATCTGCTCGCTGGGAACACATCGCAACAACAGGCTTGACCAAGGATGCCAGAAAGGAGCTGCTTGATAAGCATCTGGTTCCAAAAAACTGCACAAAGATTGATGCACCCAAGTTAAATCCAGAGATAAAGGCCGCCTTATCGGAGATGCTAATAAAAAAAAAAAAAAGACAAAGCTTTAGAGAATAAGCAGGTGCAGGTCGCAGCAAGTATATCTTGTATAAGTGAAGCCCCAAGCATACTCTTTTCTGCAGGTTATAAAGATCAGTCGGTAATAAAATTACTGATCGAAGCCGGTCGACTGATGTGTGACTCACAACACAGCGAGTCCATGACACGGCGCAGTTTTATATGTTCTACAATCAAGAAAGATATAAAAGATCAACTGTTCAATACAGAAATCGATAAGTTTCTATTTGGCGAACATCTGACCGATACTCTAAAAGCTGCAAAAGCTATATCAAAATCAGGCGCTGAGATTAAAATAAACACACAGGTTCGAAGACCTGCACCAGCGCAGAGACCGAGACAGGCCCCTGTCCAGACTTTAAACCAGACGCCTCCGTTCCCGACAGCGCGGCAAGCGGGAACAGCGAGGAGAACAGCGCCGGCGCCGCGCCCGCGACCGGTGCAGCAGCAGCCGCGACAGCAGCCGCGCTTGCAGCAGCGCCAAGCCCCGCGGCGCTAGACCTGGTACGTTTTGCAGGTCGGTTATCCTACTTTTATGATCAATGGCAATTGATAACTAATGACCTCGTTGTATTATCGTGGATAAGAGGTTACAAGATACCGTTTACTAAACCTGTCTATCAGTTACACGAACCAAGTTTACCTGCATTAACTTCATGTGAGTCCTTTAAATACAAGGTGGCCATCACTGACCTTCTAAACAGTGGTGCTATTTCACATTGTGAACCATGTGAAGGACAGTTTCTTTCTAGTTATTTCCTGATTAAAAAACCCAATGGCAAAAACAGATTTATTTTAAACTTAAAGTCTCTAAACAAGTACATCGTAACAGAACATTTCAAAATTGAAGATCTAAGAACAACATTAAAATTAGTATCAAGAAACAGTTTCATGGCCACCTTTGATTTAAAGGATGCGTATTTTCTAGTACCTATACACCCGACGTATAGAAACTACCTACGATTTAGGTACGAGGGTCAAATTTACCAATTCAATGTTTTGCCGTTTGGTTTAAACACAGCTCCATTTGTGTTCACAAAGCTATTAAAACCGGTAATTTGTTTACTGAGATCATTAGGTTATCTGTCATCTATCTACTTAGATGACATTTGTATCATTTCTAATAATTATCAAGATTGCTTAGATAATATTTTACAGACAAAACATATTTTAGAGTCCTTAGGATTCATAATTAACATTAAAAAAAAAGTTGTATGATTCCGAGTAATATTTGCAAATACCTTGGTTTTGTGATAGATACAAAAGAATTTCATGTTAGCCTTCCTAAGGAAAAACGAAATCTAATTAAACAAGAGTTACAATCGTTTCAATTGAAATCTCGTTGTAAAATAAGACAGTTTGCTCGCTTGGTAGGCCTCCTCACTTCGTCCTGCCCCGCGATTCAGTACGGTTGGCTTTACACCAAGCAGATGGAAAGATGCAAATACCTTGCATTGTGTAAAACGAGTAATTATGATAGCCACATGTCTTTACCACAGTATTTGCAGGACGATTTTTCCTGGTGGTTAAAATCTATTGATACCGCAGTGAATCCTATTAGACGGGACAGCTACTGTCTAGAAATATTTTCAGACGCTAGCAAAAAAGGGTGGGGGGCAGCATGCGGTGCGGAGACCGCCAGTGGCCAGTGGAGTAACACAGAGTCTAACAAACATATTAACTGTCTAGAACTCCTGGCTGCTTTCTTGGGCTTACAAACATTCGCAAAAGGATTAAAAAATTGTCAGGTGTTACTACGCGTTGACAACACAACTGCTATTTCGTATATCAACCGTATGGGTGGAGTAAGATTTCCACATTTAACTGAAATCACAAAATCTTTGTGGCAGTGGTGTGAAGCTCGTGGTATATTTGTATTCGCTTCATACATAAGCTCGGAAGATAACGAAATAGCAGATGCTGAGTCTAGAAAATCTCACCCCGATACCGAATGGGAGATTAAAGATCATGCTTTTGAAAAGATTGTGAGAGCCTTTGGGCAACCAAAAATTGATCTTTTCGCATCAAGGTTGAATAACAAATGTGTTAAGTACGTCTCATGGAATAGAGACCCAGGAGCATGCGCTGTGAATGCTTTTACTTTAAATTGGTCAAATCTTTGTTTCTACGCATTTCCTCCTTTTGCGGTTATATTAAAAGTATTAAGAAAACTTATATACGACCAGGCGGAGGGTATTGTTGTGGTTCCATTTTGGCCCACGCAACCCTGGTTTCCACTTTATCAAAAACTTCTCTGTTCAGAATTAGTTCAGTTTAGACCCTCTGATAAAGTGTTATTGTCTATTTCCAACAGTGTCCCCAAGCTCACGTTGATTGCAGGGAAGTTATCAGGACGGCGTTACGAAACAGAGGAGTACCACCATCATCTTTAGATATTATGATAGCTTCTTTATCTGAAAGGTCAATAAAACAATATGACGTTGCCATTCGACGTTGGGTAAACTTTTGTAAGACTCACAATATCAAAATACATGAGGCGTCAATTCCGATGATTATGTATTTTCTCACTGAGTTATTTCATTCCGGCTTACAATACGGATCTTTAAACAGTCATCGCTCCGCTCTGTCTTTGATCTTAGGATCGAGAGTAGGGTCTGATGATCGCGTTGCTAGGCTATTCAAAGGTTTTTACAGACTTCGTCCTCCAGCCCCAAAATATAATATCACTTGGGACCCGTCAATAGTTTTAGAATTCTTATCAAAATGGTACCCAAATAATAATTTAAGTTTCGAACATTTAACCAAAAAGGCCGTAACTTTGCTCATACTTGTAACTGCACACAGGGTGCAAACCATTAGCAAAATCAAATTAGAAAATATGAACGTCACTGATAATCTTATATTGATCAAGATAAACGATTTGTTAAAAACATCTCGACCTGGTTTATCTCAACCTTGTTTAAATATTCCATTTTACAAAGATCGACCGGAAATATGTCCCGCTGAGGCTCTTATAGAATATATTGATAGGACAAAACATTTGAGAAACAATGCCAATAGCCTTTTTATAAGTATTAAAAAACCACATAAATCAGTAACCACAAATACCATCAGTCGGTGGATAAAAGATATATTATCAATTAGCGGAATTGACACTTCAGTATTTTCTGCCCACTCCACCAGACACGCAGCCACCTCAGCTGCTCATAGAGCTGGTGTCAATATTGACACGATACGAAAAGCAGCTGGGTGGAGTGGTAGCTCCAATGTTTTCGCTAGATATTATCATAGAGACATTCAATGTGAACAAACTGATCAATTTGCCTTATCAATCCTAACCTCTGATCGATGTTAGATTTAATTACTTAAAATTAATAACTTAAATTTATCTACCCCTAATTAAAGAAAAACTACAATTTAATTACTTTATTACTTGTAAGGTTTGATTAATATACATGTACCTAAGTATAAAAATTCAGTGTTTTAATATTTCACCATCTTTCAAAATCTACATTGTTATCTTAATCTCGAAGGACGAAGCAACGAAGTATAATTGGAGATTAAACGAACTTACCTGAAGTGAAGTTCTATCCAAATTATACGAGTTGCTTCGTCCGAAGAGATTAGTTCCCTCCCAACCCTATGAACCCCATACCTAAAGTGAAATATTAAAAAAGGTTCCAGGCTTTCAACTAAATGAGTGGCGGTACAGGCATAACTATCAGGAAGACAAAGTACCGACAAAAAAAAAAAAAAAAAAAAAATATTCAAACTTAGTGGATGAAAGGCGATACCCTAGACGTATTACTACATTGTTATCTTAATCTCTTCGGACGAAGCAACTCGTATAATTTGGATAGAACTTCACTTCAGGTAAGTTCGTTTAATCTCCAAGTATCTACCCTCCAATAAAGATGTTTTTTCTAAACCAATCTATTTAATAGAATTGTGACAGTGACGATTTCCTTTTTGTGTGTGGACTCTGGAGTGTTCTGAGTATGGTGAGAGAGTTATAAATCTCTGCCTACCCTCTCGGGGATTACAGTCATGACCTGACAGCTTGTGAATGTGTGTCATTTGCAAAAAGGAAAACAAACACACTCGTCCCTTTTTTGTATGGAAATATAAATAAATTCCTGCATGTACTGTAATCACTGTATGTACGAGTATAACGGCATCACAAAAGCCAACATTCATCAACAATTCACATTGCCAGTTCGCTTCAATTAAGATTCATGTTCATTGAGCATGAGTCAAATAGCTCAAGAGGCAGTCATTGAGAGCAGTCATGGAATAAGGCCGCGGGTGCACGGACGCGGCGCAAGTTATTTCATGCAAATTGTCGTTATTTCATTAAACTAATGTCTCACGTCCGGCGATACCCGTGTCGCCTTCGCGTGCCGACACCGCTCATTGTAAATAATGTAAATTGATACTGTTTGTTTATAATACATACTTGTGCAAGTCTTTATTGCGTTTTTTTTTTACCTGTCACAACGCTAGGTTTTTAAATGCTGTATTTTGAACTTTCAATTTCCGATTTCCCTTTTGTTAGTAAACGACTTCATCACCTGCGTTTATATTTATTGTTATAAAAACATATCCTTTATGGTATTGTTAGCAAGTTCCCACTTTTCCAGTCGTAATTTGCCTTGCCCTTCAATTTGGGTAAAACGCAGCGGATTATAATCATGTCCTTGTTGTTTTTGTGATTTGACATTAATTTATTTTCTTGCAAAAAGGTTATTCCTCCGTCCAAACAAAGCGTGGCTTGAGTCAGCAGTGCTGCGTAAATATTTTTATTTCGGCCGCATTCTGCGGTCTTTGTTTTGCAAATGACTTGCTGTAGAACCAGTGTTTACAGTGGTGGAGTGTCTGGAGCCAATCCATATGCTCCTCTTTGACAGACTACATGACATAAGCGGCCGAGTCACGACTGCCACAGCAGCCATTGTCTTAAACTTAAACGAAAGATGCATATGGATATCCTTGGTAATGAAATGCGTCCTTACCTATACAAACCTGACAATCACGTTTCACACAGCCGTTTTGCATAATTCTTGAATAAGAGAACCAAAGGGTTCCCTTATTCAACCGGGTTTCGAATAAGTGTTTATCAGCACTGAAAGCAGTGCTGATAAACACTTGCAGTTATAAATAGATTTCACATAATATGCGTCGAGAGTAGAGTTGGAGTTATGGGATTCTATCGATATCAATTCCCAGACGAACAAATCATGAAAAATATGGAATATTCTCCTCTAATATAAAACAAAGCTGGAAGAGACCACATGTTTATTTATTTGTAGATCAGAGACCACTGGGGATGACGCACGGATGTTTACCACCAGGGAGAGCAGAAATAAAGCAACACAGACAAAGCCGGGTTATCGCAACAAGTGTTACTCAGCGGTCAACGCTCTATCGACATTTCACTTTGCAATACGTTGATAACATCCCTATTGTTCTAGCATTGTTACCGTTTATATAAGTACTAAAATGCACGTTTGTATTGTATTGTTAGTACAATGAGCAATCATTACCAGAATTAATATTGGTTTTGATAAAGATTGTGCACAAAATACAGGTACTTATGCGGAACAATTTTTGGGATCCATGGAGAAGCTTCCTTGTGTAGCGCAGTGTGTTCCGCCAGTTACTCTACTGAACCGAGTGCTCGGCGCATCATGGAGAGACACACCCAACACCTTATTTGCCTGGCCAATTCTTCCCTTGCGGTGGTAGGGCTAACACCCGCCTGGTTTGCGACCACCCTCCCACCGGAGTCCGGCGTCAAGCAGCCTTCTGTGGTTCGTCCATGCGTGAGAGTTCCAGTGCCTTAGGCATCTTCTGGGCACGCCCGTTCCATCATAGACCTCATCCATCGCTTTCCATCAGGCGTGATCAAGGTCAAGAGCGGGCCTATTCAGAAATAAAAAAAATAATGAGTAAAACTTAATAGAAAATGAAAATAAATAGTTCTTGGAAGGCATTGAAAACATTGTCACATGGCGAAACGTAAGCAATTACGACTCACGCTGCAACGCACGCGCACTGCGCACTAATAATATCTACGTGGTTATAATAACCTAAGGTGTTTTATAAACACCATAAAAATCATGAAAATGTATGATTGTATATACAGTGTGAGTCTTTATAAAGTGCACATATTAAAAAGGGTGAAAATATAAACAGTTTTATCGACGGAATAAATGTCAAAAAAAATCTAAAAAAAATTTAAATTTTTAATTTTTTTTACTCTCGTCTGGGTACCCCATGCAAACAAACTGTTACTACTTTTAAACTAAATGTCATGTTAAAACAAAACAAAATTAGTAATGATCTCTAATAATAGGCCAAGCTAATAAAGCCATAATTTTTTGAAAAAGAAACCTCATAAATTAATTATTCATGATTTTTAAAGAAAATTTACGATTTTTACCATTTTTTACCATTTAAAAAAAAAAAAATTTTGACATTTTTTCCGTCGATAAAATTGTTTATATTTTCACCCTTTTTAATATGTGCACTTTATAAAGACTCACACTGTGTGTGTATATATACCGATTTTTATGATCTTTGATATGTTGGATTTATCTCCGCCCCGAATAGCAGAATAACTATCAAAACATGGGAGTAATTCACAAAAAAATAAATAAATAAGAAAATTTATTTTTTCATACATTGATTCTGAGGCGGTACGAAGATCAGCTGGTATGGAATAAAAAAATACTCTAGAAAATGTGGACTCAGAAGAAATATTAAAAAAAAAAAAGTAAAAAGAACAAATACAATATAAATGAAATCAATATCAATTTTATATGGTGTACATAATAAAGAGTATTCTATTCTATTTTTTTTTGCCAGTAAGTAGTACTTAAAAATGTTAATCGGTTTGATACTATACTTTAGAAATTAGTTAAGGGCCTTCGTGTGAGATCTAGCGTTGGTTGACGCTGCGTATACGCTGCACTTGCTTCGCGCAGACTTGATTGTAATGTAAGGTTGTCTTAAAAAGATCGCTCTTAGCGATGAGACCGCCAATTATGTCACCCTTTGTAAAATGTCTATAGTTATGTCTGTAATCTAAAATATGGTGTACATAATAATAAAGAGTATTCTATTCTATTCTATCGACTCTCACGTCGTGTTGATGTGGAGTTAGCGTCACTTTTGCGCAGTACCTGCGATGGTACCAAAATTACTTGATAACTTCACGATCGGAGCGGCAGTAGCATTCTGAAGATTATCCTGACTATTATAGGATAAAGGGGCTAGCATCCCGAGAGATGTCTACTGTCAAAATTGATAAAGAATGTGACTTAACATTGGCTTAACGTCTAAACTACAAGTGTGGTTTTGAATTTATCGCTAAGCCTTAGACCAGGGATTCTCAAAGTGGTCGATATCGACCCAATCAAGTGTTCGAAATCAGTTTCCCAGGGGTCGACATAAACGAAAACTGATTTTGGGGGTCGACGAGGTCTAAAAATCGACCCCTATTAATTAACACAAGTTCTTATTTTAAACTTTCAAGATACTGTATAAGTTGTGTTAGGACCCCTTCCCACGGTAAGATCCCGTTTTTACTATACAGGGTTATTTGTAAAACACCAACAACCTCTTAAGAGGTCATTGTACTCATCATTATGAACAACTTTTACTATGGGACCAAACCTGAAATCGCGAAAAAAAAATCAGCTGTTCCCTACATTTATGTTCGTACGAGTCGTCAAAATGTAGGGAACAGCTGATTTTTTTCGCGATTTCAGGTTTGGTCCCATAGTAAAAGTTGTTCATAATGATGAGTACAATGACCTCTTAAGATGTTGTTGGTGTTTTACAAATAACCCTGTATAACAAGCTTGCACTTAGGTTGAAAGTTCATTTGCGTTTTGAAATTCGTTGGAGCTTGAAAGATAAGTAATACACTCATCTAATAATTTATTTCAAGAGATTACAAAGTGATTACATAGCTAAATAAAGTGAATTAAAATAAAGTGATCGAAAAATAATTTACAAAATGCTTAGTTACTACCTACGCGCCAAAAAAAACCGTTTTAATATTTTTCTAAATATTTTTTGGAATTACTTTTTGCAAAATTGTTATCTAAAATTTTAAATGTTCAGTTTTCTTTGTTTTCGTTTGTTATGCTGATTGGTACCTAATACCTAAAAAAATTCTGCCGGTCGATTCTGTAAAAATCTCACCGTGAAATCATAAGTGAAGTGAACGCTTAATCCCTAGCGAATGACAGCACTCCACGCTCACTTCACCCAAGCTTTCACGGTTACAGAATCGCATGGCATAAGTTCTGGTTGCAACGGAACATTGAAACACAGTAACCTGCATTGTGGAACGTTGCTGAAAAATACCTTATCGTTTTTCCATCATCATACCTAGTCGAGAAAGGCTTCAGTGTGGTTACAAACATTTTAACAAAATAAAAAAACCGTTTGAAAATCAACGAACGCGGAGATTTAGGGCTGTAACTCACCAATATTCAACCGGATTTAGCTAGATTGGTAGAAAGTCACCAGGTGCATCCATCACACTGATTTTTTTTTTATCTTTACTTTGCGATTTTATTATTTTTTTCTTTTTTCAAAAAATAATTATCTACTTAAGTATTTTTACGTAATTTATATTAATAATTATGAATTACACTTGATATTTACTGAATTTGATGTCTATTTATTTTGTTAAATTTTATGAAAAATTAATGATGTCAAGTTTACTCACTTAACCTACCGCAAAGTTTTTAAATTGGTATCTAAGTATTTTGTAAAACTAGAGATAGGATTTTATGGGGGTCTGAGGTATCAGTTAATTTTGGAAAAGGGGTCTCTTGCCCAGAATAGTTTGGGAATCCCTGCCTTAGACGATAAATTCTAAACCTAAAAATATTATGTGAATATTCAGAATACATTGCAGAAACTGATGCGACATAAACTAAATATTTAGCAAAAAGCAAAACATATGGAGCATGATGCATGAGTGTACAATGAATGTGTCGCAGACCTCCAGAGCTACGCTCGCGCTGGTTGGACGCTTGAGACGACGGGAAATAAATTACTGTCATTTACACGCATAACAAGTGCAGTCTGTTCAATAAAAGATTGATACCACGCGTCCATGCAGCGTGACCGGGGACGGTTCTTATAACTCATCTCGGTGACTTCAAGTTCAAAGTATAATACTTTATCTACGCAGCATCTGAGTTTTAATATGAAAAACACAGTTTGATTTTTCAAAAAAATAAATAAATTGGTGTCATTTGAAATGTTTAACCTCACGTCCAATTTTGAAAAAATATGTTTTTTTTTTCGGTTAACCGTACATGCAATTTTGAAAAAGTAATAGGCAGGTAGGTATAATAGGTTTTAGTTCTCAAATTGAAATTCATGTTTGCTCTAGACATGAATATGTCTACCAAAATCACTATTTCACTATGACAAATTTTAGAGCATGATTGGTCCCTAAATCGGCAAATAAATCACCATCTATACAAATGCATAATAATGAAGTGTCTATTTGTAATGTCAAAATAGCAACTTTTTACTAAATGCATATGAAAGTATATACGGCAAAACATTTTTTTTTTCTGTCTGTTTGTTTGTTCCGTCTTTATATTGTTCCGGCTAACTCCGAAACGAAACTGCTGGACCGATTTTGACGGGACTTCCCCTGGCAGATAGGCGATATTATAAGGAGTAATATAGGCTACATTATGTTAGAAAAATAATTAGGGTTCCGCGCAAAAATAAAACCCGTGAAATCCAATTTGTTTTCCGGTGTGCACGCGAACGAAATCGTGGGTACAGCTACTTATACAACGTGTAACGTTAAATGTGCAACACCTGAAAATAGTTTGATCGGAATAACGAGCAGAATTAATTGAACCACTTTTTAATATAGGTCACATTTTTCAAAAAATCTTCATTAAGAAAGTTGCCGTGTCTATTTATTAATAGGTCAAGCAAGCCAATGTCAGCGCGGCGCAGCGGCCCGGTGACGACTACTCCCTCGGTAAAGACAACGTACAAGAAACGATCAGAATGGCCAGTAAAACTAAAACAGCACATAAAACCTTTACAATTTTTTAAATGACTTATTTTCTCTCTGAAATAGGTCAATTGAATTGAAAATCAGTTGGGGTGTCTGAGGTTTTGCGCATTTAACGTTACACGTTGTATATAGTTATGTTTATCATTACAATCACAATTGACTGGCAATTTTACTAACTTTAAATAAAGGTATAGTAAGCGTCAAACTTTAGCGCATTTCAGAGTTTTCATTCGATGCGCAGTAACTCACCCCTCACCCTCGCTGGAACGTGAATTTTTTTGTGACTCGCCTTATGTAACGAGCCGCCATAAAGTTTGCATCGTGCTGTACAACGTATAGGTAGTACCTAGTAGGTACTACCTACTCCTGGGTTGGGTAGCGGGTGTATGTGAGTGTTTGTTCAAACACTAGTGACAAACTCGCATACATGACGCTATTATGAAATCATCAAACCTATTATTCTATCCACGTGAGCATAACACGTGTTCAGGAAGTGACTAGATATCCGGAAAAGTAATAGTTTACTTAGTATTATGGATAAGATTAGGTTTTAATTCTCACAAAAAAAGATGAATATGCTGGAGGTCTACACTTAAAATAGTTGACTGAAAACATAACCTACGGAGGACATGGTTTTGTCAAATTCACTCAGCCAATGAGATAGCCAGCCCAAGACACGATGCAATTTAACCGCTGTTAGATTGACGAAAGCTCTTTTGAAATGGACGGGTGATTCAACGGATCTCAACGTCGTCGGCGGAACTGCAATTAGTTCTATTTGAGATTGCGTAGGCTGGCAAGCGCGCTACTAATATCCTAGCTGCTTGTAAGTACGTTTGTTCGTGCTAAATACGTTCCTAATCGATTGGCCGCATTTCAGCACGCGCTGCTCAATCTGAAACCGTTACTATTTAACACAATACGTAAACATCCACGTAACAGTGTTCATGAGCTGGAAAAGTTATTACTTGCAAAGTTTGTTTGATGAATACATGGACTTGCAGACCGCAAGATTGTGGAGAGCAGGTTTATGATAAACGGGTAGGTTTATTGAAGTGGGTCCACATATCGTATCGACGTTTCAATCTACAGGTCTCGACGTTACCCGCATCAGTTGTCCACATTGTACAGGCTCACGAAGGCAAGGAGTTCGCATGCACTTACGTCTTTGAACGTGTCCGAAACGCCGCAACCGGCCCTCCGCCGTCACTTAACAACCTAAATAAGTATATCTTCAGAGAATATCACGTCTGTACATAACATTTACATGTTTTTAAGGTTGATAGGTACAGCGAGTACTTGTATTTATTCACAGTTAGCTGACTAGGTTCATGCTCAGTGTAATGGTAAAATATTTGAGCGTGGCACCGTTAGCCGGCGGCGGGCACTGTGTGGGCCTGATACTCTTAGATGGTCGCTCGTCGGCCGGCACCTTTGTGCATTGACCCGTACAAGGCTTGTACACCAAAGAACTTCCTAGTTCCATGCACTTGTTAATGATACGATTTATTACTTCGATACATGATTTATTAGAAACCCATGACAAATTAAAAGCGGTTGCTTCATTAGGAATGCCTGGCATGTAATATTTAGTTATTTAGCAATCAAAATGCATACCTAAGCCTTTGCAAGCATTTAAAACAAATAAGTTTGAGTGTCATTTAGGTATGTAGTTGGCAAGCAAGCATTCTCGCGGTTGTCGAGTCATTTTGTAATTTGGCGTAAGTGACGAGAGACAGCTATGCAGGCAAAATATCAGGTTTAACATTGCCAGTAAGAACAACACAAGCATAAGTATAAATATAAAAACATACAAAAATAAGCATAGCTACAAAATCGTCACTAATAAGCATCAGCACCCCAATTGCGTAACACACTATTACTCTTAATTTGAATCATTTTGAAGCATATTTCTAATCCATTGCTACATAATTATGTTCGAAAAATGTGTCGAAATTGTGTTCGAAAAGTGTGTTCGAATTTGTCTAGTTTTTATTTTTATCATTGTCCTCTCAACCAAAGCACCTGCCATCTAATCTCTTCACCACCCTTGGTTGACTGGTAGAGAATGCCTAAGGCATTAAGTCCGCCTTTGTACCTTTTGTGCGAAAAGTTTAAAGTAATAATAAATGTGTATTCAAGAACGCAAATAACGCAATGAACGTTGTTGAACTGTCAAAATGAAACCCATTGCTACTGATAGTGTGTTACGCAATTACCCTGTAGAGAGAAACATAGTTTTCTCAGCGAAAAACCCTCCACAGGGTAAATGAATAGTTTATCCTCGAATGTATCAGAACATGATTATGGTAATGTAGGTGCTTACTGATTTTCAGAATATCTCCCTGCTTGCTTTAGTCAAAAAAGGTAAGTAAACTTTTTGGTCACAAAAATGTTAAATTATTTACCATATCAAAGTGAACACAAACCTCCATAGCTCAGAATTTCCGAGACGCTGAAGACCAGAATAAGTGGAGGAGCATCGCGAGGGCTGCTTTGGCCAAAGAAAATGCAGAGTCATAAAACACGACCACTCTGTCAAGAGTAAACGACTAAAGAGAGAGAGATATCAAAGTCGTTGACGCGTTTTCCTGCCAGTTCCCCGCCACTCTGTCCACTCCTCACATGAGTCGCGGGACTTGGAGGAACAGACCACATTCCGTCGCGAACGCGATCGTCCTCGCCATAAACGGTCGTCTGTCGTCGATCGCCACAAGTGGCATCGTTTGTGGCACTGGGAATGTTGCGGTCGCACGTTTCGCACACAACGAGTATGCTCACACCGGCTTTTTTAACTAAATTCTACTAACTTCAGCTGTTAGAGATCCCAATTATCTACAAGATGACAGGCAAGGAATATTAATTCAGGACCATGACGGATGGATATAACGGATACGGTCATAATTCTGAAAGTAACTATTCTTTTAAGGCGTGAGAACACAAATCAACGGACTTAAATGGACCTCGCTCTCAACGCCAATTGCAATAAATCTTGTATTGGATTTAAGGATATTGAACTCTATTTCAATCAGCAAAGGGTTTATGATGTAAGGGTTAAAATGAAGTTTAAATTGCCGGCCCGAGTAGGCTCCCAGCCCTACTGGGAAGCATTTACGTGCAGCTACAAATACATATTACCATTTCACAAGAGCTAAAAACTCAACTGCTATCAAATATTTCCATTCCAGTCTCAATTATAGGGAATTCAGAAGTTTATTTTAGATTTTGGTGAAGTTACAAATTGCTTGAGTAGGTCTGTATGTAAGTACTAGAATTTCCAGATTTAGTTTTGAAAGAACGTTACGTTTTACGTCACCTATCAAGGCTCAGCCGGTCGATTCTGTAAAAATCTCACCGTGAAATCATAAGTGAAGTGAGCACTTAATAGTGTTAATCCCTAGCATTAGGGAATGAGAGAGCTCACTTCCCGCTCACTTCACCTAAGTTCTCACGGTGAGATTTTTACAGAATAGCACTGCAGATGAGTTAATTCTTGGACCCATTCATAATTTTTGTTAATGGAACACGAAATTATCTAACATAACATAAATTGATCACCGGAACTTAGTGGTAGGTGCATAGTTATTTGCGAGCGGTGGTTAGTACCGTTATCGCAGTGGAATGGGACCATCCGCTCTATCGGTACACCAGTACGGCTACAGTAATGCCTTTCCTATAATTTCGGACATACATCATGCAAAATGACATTCACCAGTTTTGCAATTCGCTATACGTTAAATAACTTCGCGAAGGTATTGCAAAACACGTAAATCACTGTGCGTTGTGACTGTACCTACCTAAGTTTTTGCTACTTACAAGGTTCGTTTGGAAATCATAGAGAAGTGAATTAATCTTATAAATGCCAAATATCGAAATTGGAAGGGCTATTAAAAGGTTTGACGCCTAAAATTAATTTAAACTGACATGAATCTAATGACAAAACATTAACCTCTGCATCGTTTTTAGGGTTCCGTACCCAAAGGGAAAAACGGAACCCTATTACTGCCGCTCCGCTGTCCGTCCGTCCGAAGGTCTGTCACCAGGCTATATCTCATGAACCTTGATAGTTAGACAGTTGAAATTTTCACAGATGATGTATTTCTGTTGCCGCTATAACAACAAATACTAAAAAGTAGAATAAAATAAATATTTAAGGGGGCTCCTATACAACAGACATGATTTTTTTTGCCGTTTTTATAGATAATGGTACGGAACCCTTCGTGCGCGAATCCGACTCGCGCTTGGCCGGTTTTTTTTTATGTTGATCCACCAACCGTCGTTGATATTTATTTATTTTAACAAGTCTTCTTTTTGGAGGTTTTACTCTTTAATTCTTTTTCCTTGGTTTTTGCATTTGTTGCTTCGGTCATCAGAAAACAGACAGGTTCACACGACGACAAATAAAACTATAAAATTCCAGTTTTAGCTGACCTCGCATTGTATAGGCTTTTCGTACAATGAGAAGTCAGCTTACACTGGAACTATATAGCTTGATATGTCATCCTGCGTACTACTGCGCATCCTAGGGCTTACATACGCAATGTCTTTTTTTGCAATTTACAAGATAGTGCGAATCTCGAAATTACATTTTGAAGTGTTACAAGAGATATTTTTGGCGATGAAGAATCAAAACACGCAAATCTTTTTTTTAATAAAACTAACAAAAATAAAATATTGCATCAGACTAGACTCACGATAATATCCGAGAGGGGCAAAAACAGTTCCATAAAAACGTTACCTTGACGGCCATAGGTAGAAACATATCTACTTTAGTAGCTAATTAGTATTTTACTTAGCTATTAGAAGTCACGGAACAGGGAACAATAGTCAATGATGTAAATGACAATAGTTAGGTCGTGCGCACGCGCGCATAACCAGCCAGTATTATGTCCGAGCAAGAGTCATTAAATCGAAGGATTTATTTCACATCATGTCACACGCAATAGCCCAAAAGATAGATCAGCGTCAGCTTTAGACAAAGATAGAATACGCGGGACTCTTATTTTTTCCGTTGATGGACTAAAGGAAGTCAGTGATTCGTTGTCTCCAATACTGTTATGGGCTTAACCTTCAAGCGGGCGCGCGGACATTTGTAACGCCAGCGGTCGCGCGTAACCTAAAAGACCTATAGGATATTTCAGGGATTTAAAACACTAATTATTTAATATTTTTTGTATTTATCACATTATCATTATGTTAGGACATAAACAAAATTATAAAATCAAAATAATATTCTAATTTTCTTTGGATTTGTAAGCAATTTGGCATCATAAATGTATCGAGAATCGATCGCATCGCGGTCGATTCGACGCCGCGCGCCCGCTTGAAGGTTAAGAGTGATGTCAGTATTCTTTGTCATCAAGAGCTTCACCGGTTTTGGTACTTATTCGTTCAGGACTTTTACATAGCCCAGATAGTTACCTATGTACCGTTATAAAAACTGTCTGTTATTCTGTACTTTCTAAAACCACTCCAAATAAAAGCCCATAGCTGAGCGGATTCGTTGTTATTACTTATTCATGGATGATATTATTTGTAAAGATCACAGCAAGTTTTTATTTAAATTTCTCAATCCAGCGCCCATCTGCGACCCAGTTCTTGCTCTAAAAAGCTTACAAAAACATTGAATTACATATGAATAGAAACTGGATTGAATACATTAATACGTAATTTGGTACGGGCCCAGTATTTAGGGTGAGAATAATGGATGGCGAAAATTTTAAATAATATCCGATATTATTTATGTGACCCCCTCTAATTGCACGTGTAGAACAAGTTTCAACATGATTGTAGCCAGATGTTGGCCCCAAAGATATATCTGTACTTATAATATTTTATCTGAGCGACTCCATGGAGTGAAGCAATGCAAAATATTGTGCGAAAAAAAAGGATTCTAGTTCTCATGTCTCGATGTCAATAGAAACGAAATCAATCTAAATGTAAGCCAGCTTATTGGGGTTGATCCGGATAATAATAATAGCAAAATTATTACTATTTTCGAAACAGCGGATGTTTGGGCAAAAGATGTTTTAGGAGTTCACAAAAAGAGTTCAAAAGTTTAACAGACACCTTTGTTGTCTTTGCGCCAATTTAACTAATTTATATAAAACACACAACTAAATGTGTGGGGTAAATCTAGTTTATATTATTCGGATTTGTTCTTATAAATTACAGACAATTTAAACTAGGTACTAAATTAAAAAAAAAAAACTTTCAACCCTGAAGGAGGTGAATGTGCTCATGAAACTCAACAACTTTCCCCAAAGAACATAGGTCGAAATATGAAAAAAAAATTTGGCCCTCCCTTACAAAACTGACTACCAGCTGATTGATTTACTATGGGAGGGCCAAATTTTTTTTTCATATTTCGACCTATGTTCTTTGGGGAAAGTTGTTGAGTTTCATGAGCACATTCACCTCCTTCAGGGTTGATACCCCCCTTCCGTTACACGCTGTATAAATAAATACAAAAACAAAAGGATTTATGCGTCGACATACTCGTTCGCATCGCTGTCATCCGGAAACGTGCCCCGAAGACGGGCAGCATTGCCACGTTGAATGGCAATGCTAATTCTTTGGCCAAAGAACGACCCAGCCCCCTGGTCACGTGAAGTGTCGATCAGCCGGCGAGTTTCATTAAAAAGGAGACGTGCACTCGTGCCCCATGACCCGAGCGTGTCGACCACCACCTTTTCGATTTGTTCTTAAAATATTCATTGATATTGGTCCTATTCTAACCGTCAATATGGACGCTCGCGCTCGTACACTGTGCTGTTTTAAACGTAACGTTATGCTCGCGGTGGTCTGTTTTTATAATCTGTGGGGGAATACAGTCTTAACTTAGACATTGTGGTTACTAATTATCTCCATAACTAGTTTTTTTTATATATGAAACACGAGGACACATGATTTATAAATACAAAGTCTATATCGACCGTTCCTTTCAAAAGTTTAGAATTAGTGACATAATTTAAAAAAAAGTAGGTAAGTGATTTGACAGTTCGTTCTTTCAACTGTTTTTTTAACAAAGTCGGGTTCTCAGTTGGTCGCGAATGAGAACTGGTGATCTCATGCTGCTCCGTCATGTTTCGAGTCATGCGACCAAAATAAACAGCCGTAGCCCTGATGCACTCCCGAATTGGATCTGTCGATCCCGTGTGGGTGTAATGTAGGCCATTATTTCATTTGCTTCTGCTAACATGCATTACCATAAATCGATTTGTTAAAAACCTTGCCTCGTTGATGCAGGTGTGTATACCTTGTTGGGACATTAAAATAGTTGTCTTTGGTTTGCCTTTGGTCTTGTCTAGAAATTGGATGGATCTTGAATTATGTTAATAATACTAATACGATTAAAAGGCATATAAGGTAAGTTACTCAAAAGATTTTACGACATAGGTACCTATTCAATGTTGGTTTTGAGTAAAATTCAAACTATTATTGTTTCACATTAATTTCTTAAGAAACAGACTGACATTGGTCAATTTGTGGTCGGAGCTCAAGGAGATTTTTTTCTTACCTGATTTTATAAGGAAAATAATTTGTGTTGAGGTCAATTTCCTCATAACATTTTTTATACCTTAGTATAGCCAAACTTCCCATGAGTTGATGAGTGAAGTCTTATGACTCACTGATTCCCAGATACCATAACCGTTTGAAGGTCAACGTCCGAATCGTAGACTTTGGCTATTTTTTGGCAGTGGCAATCGAACAGCAATGAGGCCGTCCGTTACTTTCGAAACTCTATGGGCCAAGTGGGCTCTTAAATAAATTAGGATGTGTGAATTAACAACCGATGTTCGGTTTATTGTGTGATTATTTAATGGTTCTACTTGCTTGAAGAGTTTGAAAGTATTCGTTTTACAGCTTGTTTGCTGATTTTTTGAAGCAAAAGCCAATTTATGTAGGTTATTCTACGCACAAGCGCAAAGGAAGCCACACAAAAAGGCTTCGTTCAAGGTCCAAATCCCCTTCAGCTGACGCACTTGTTAGTTAAGCCATTTATGACAAACTCAAAGCAACACGTTAAGCCTGGATACCTGGATACCCAAGAAATAAAACATTTATCGACAAGCAACAGTTAGTGACTGCACTCTTGATCTAGGTCGTGAGCATAGTGTTGTGCTTGATACCGCAGCGGACAGCGGTGACCGTTGCCTCACCACGATAGTAAGCATAAGCACAGCACTTGATAACGACGATGTATTAATAAATTAAAATAACCACCGATATACATAATTTATTTATGCATATTTTAGAACATCGACCATAAAGTGAGTGATGACTAAAGGAAAATATAAAGGAAAACAATGTTAACATAGCAGTCATTCAATGGCCAATGCGAGGCGTTGTCGTACGCTTACATAGTTCTCACATACAAGTAAATCAGTAGGTAAATGTCGCATGCAACACCTAAAGTTGCCAACACTGAGTATACTTGGTGAATAATAGGGATAAAAATAAGGAAATATTGGAATAAAGTAAATGAGAACAAAGATATTCATATTCATGTTCATATTATTTATTTGCATTTCATCATTTTGTAGGTGTTACAATAGCTTAAAGCTAAGGTACAGACGCCAGCACATCAAGCTACCCGAAACTGTCAAATTTTCCCAATCAATTTTGAACCAAAAGCGATAAAGTTTGAAAACCTATAAAATAAATTTGACATATTGTAGTAGCTTGAAGTGCTGGCGTCTGTACAATTATGGACCGTGTAGGGCACAGCAAAAAGTATAAAATATGTTGCTGCTTTAGACATTGAGGTATAATATCATTCGAATACTCGGCTGGTTGAAAACTGCTAACACGCGTGTTGATAATGGGGTTACTCCCCGAGTCTTACTAAAGTTTACACTGAGACTTACTGAGAGATAAACAAATTGCATACCTACTTCTTGAAAAACGTCCCCTGCTACATTGGGCTGCATTTTTAGATCTCCTGCTTCTTCATCATGACCATGAGTCCTTAGTTGTCACCTCCTCTGTTGTACCTTAGTTGGCACATCGGTATTGACCAATAATAAAACCTGTTCTTACACAGGTCCTAAAATCATGTGGCCTTCAGGCCAGAGCGGGGGTGTCAGACGTCGTCATTAATGAGGCTGCTGGCTAAGCAGTCTCATAATTATATAGCTCTTCGGAGTAGGTACAGACGTCAGCACTTCAAGCTACTACAATCTGGCAAATTTCTTTTAGATTTTTCAACTTTATCATAAGGTTCAAAGTTGATTGGGAAAAATTGACAATTTCGGGTAGCTTGAAGTGCTGGCGTCTGTACCTATTCCCACCGCGCTTAATTAAGTAGTAAATGCAGGAACGAAATAATGTGAGCTACTTAATTTGTAAATTTTCAGCAACGGGAACATGTATTTCTTTTTTTTTTATATTATTATTCGATAGTTTACATCGACTTATAATAGTAAAAAAATATTCAGCGCCAAAAAAGCAATTAAAAGTTCCTTCGCCCTTCATTATCGCGCGCTTGGTGTGACGTCATCATAGTTCATATTAACATCGACAACTGACTGAATCGCTAACACTCCTTTATAACACATTGACATTTAATGTTGTCATAGACTTTTACATCACATTCGCTCTGACTAATGGCGTCGCTTTTCAAATACCTACATATTTAAACATCCCACAGTTTTATTGCACTTTAAAAGAAAAAATCTTGCTCAAAAATAAATTATAATCATAAATATTGATGGAGGCATAATTCTGAAGTACCTAATACAGTTTATTATAAAAAATATATGTTTAGCCCTTATTTAAATCACATGCATATTCCCTAAGATTTGGAAGAATTTGAAACGAAAGAGTCATGCTCCTTAGTGATTTTGTGTTCCAAGCTCAACAACAACCTAAGGTACAGAGGCCAGCACATCAAACTACCCGAAACTGTCAAATGTTTCCTATCAACTTTGAACCTAATGCTTTAGGTATAAAGTTGAAAATCCTTTAAAGAAATTTGACAGATTGTAGTAGCTTGATACGCTGGCGTCTGTACATAAGGTACAACTGATTATCTCATCTTCAAAACTAGAACGAACCGTCACCTCTTAGCATATCACCCAAAAATAAGATAAACACTTTGACCAGAGTAATCTTATCGTTGCCATAACGATATCTGAGTATATTTAGATGTTAAAAGCAAGTGACGACGCGTGGGCGCATCAGCTCTGACTCATAGGACCAATAACATTATTCAAATGCACCGAGCGGCCGAAGGACCAGCCTTTAATTATAGTATTGCGTATCAAAAGTTTATGGCATTCCTTCGACCAATCGGTTCCATTAATGCCATTTTAGAACGCGGTACTTAGTGTGAAGTGGTCATGAAATTGGGCCATGAACCAGACTGATTTAAGGGCAGAAATGCGCATCTTTTCCTTCTCCTGCACCCTTTCAATCACAATACGAATCATTTGGAAGGATATTGCTAATCCATTGCTCCATATGTTCGAAAAAAAATCTACTCAACAACGTAAATAACTCAATGAATGCTGTTGAACTGTCAAAATGAAAGCCCTTTCTACTGTTAGGGCTCTTTCCCACGGCAAAATCCCGTTTTTTGCAGGTACGGTTTTTTGCAGGATCCCGTTTAGTGGTGTACGTGTTTAAATATACATATTCACACAAGCATCCTGTTTGCCGGATACTGCAAACGGGATATTTGTGTGAATATGTATATTAAACACGTACACCACTAAACGGGATCCTGCAAAAAACCGTACCTGCGAAAAACGGGATCTTGCTGTGGGAAAGGGCCTTTAGTATGTTGCGCAATTATCCCGCTGGATTACCTAACTCTAATTTACCCGTGGGGTCCGTGTGCTCGTGGTTTGTTTAACCTTCAAGCGGGCGCGCGGACATTTGTAACGCCAGCGGTCGCGCGTAACCTAAAAGACCTATAGGATATTTCAGGGATTTAAAACACTAATTATTTAATATTTTTTGTATTTATCACATTATCATTATGTTAGGACATAAACAAAATTATAAAATCAAAATAATATTCTAATTTTCTTTGGATTTGTAAGCAATTTGGCATCATAAATGTGTCGAGAATCGATCGAATCGCGGTCGATTCGACGCCGCGCGACTGCTTGAAGGTTAAGGAAATCTCCAAACGGCTGGTCGACACTCCCCGTGACCCAAGGGCTAGCTTTTACCTTGGTCAGGGGCTAAGTATGGACATACAGCCTGGCAATGCCGCCAGTTTCTTGGGTAAAGACGCCAGCACAAAACGAAAACAAAAAACTACCCGAAACTGTAAAATTTTCCTAATCAACCTTGAACCTAATGCTTTAGCGATAAAGTTGAAAATCTATTAAAGTTTGATAGAATGCAGTAGCTTCATGTGCAGGCGTTTGTACAGACGCCAGCACATCAAGCTACTACAATCTGTCAGATTTATTTAATAGATTTTCAACTTTATCGCTAATGCATAAGGTTCAAAGTTGACTGGAAAAATATGACAGCTTCGGGTAGCTTGATGTGCTGGCGTCTGTACATTACCAGTAGACAGCGATGCGGAGGATTTTTTTGACGCCATATTTTAATTTGTTAATAGTTAATTACGTTAGGATATTTTAATTTAGTGTAAGAAGTTTATCCAGTCATCCAGTGTATATATATTTTATCCTCTTTAATAAATATAATCCTCATTTGAGGAGCATCGGAACAAAAACCGATAAATCACATTCAACATTTTTGTGGGAAATTGAAAAAATGTTGCGTTGTCTATGGCTTTCTAATTTAGATTAAAACGGAATTCACCAGTTTATTGGTCGATTTAGACGTTTTTGATCAGGTTTCAATAACTAGGGATGTAGCTGAGTAGGCAAATAGCCAAAACACAACCATAAAAAAAAAAGAAGAAAATGTCATATATCGATTTTTGTTCCGACGCTCCTCATTTGATCCAGAAGATACTTAGACTGTTCTCAGAGAGTAAGGAAGAAAAAGAATACATACTTCTTCTGCCTTAGATCAGTCTCGAGTCTAGATAAACTGAAGTCTACCCACTAAATCCAAATTCTTTGCAGTTTCCACTTGCAAGTGTAGCCTGTTTTTAACGGAGTTATAAAATATGCAAGTAAGTGTTTGATCATTTTTGGATAAATCCAATTTTCAACTTTGAGTTTGAAATTCTATATGAAGCCGACATAGCTACTGCCTAAAATTCAGCATAGATACATCAGACCATAAGTTCTTATCACACAAAGTTTCAGCTTTTCACAACCTACGGAGATGTTCAATGGATCGTTAAACACCCTTTTGTCACGAGATTTCAATAAAAAATTATGAATGGTCTGTAAAGTCCATTGTGTAGCTTCATTCAGTAGGTACCCAGTCATTGATCTTTTGTTTCCTTATTTAAAAAATCGGTCTTAAATAGTTCATAATATGCTGCCTTAGTGACTGTTTCTGAAACATGAATATTAAAAAATAATAATAATAATTTGGTGCGCTATGCTCGCGCTCGCGTCACGGAGTGTAGTCACTGAACTGAAAATACGACGATAGACGAGCAGTGCTATTCTGTAAAAATCTCACCGTGAGAACTTAGGTGAAGTGAGCGGGAAGTGAGCTCTGTCATTCCCTAACCTCACTTATGATTTAACGGTGAGATTTTTTACAGAATCGACCGGCAGCACCCTACTTAATTGCGTAACACACTATGAATCTCAATCTGAATCATTTTGAAGGATATTGCTAATCCACTGCTTCAATGTTCGAAAAATTTGTCTGCTCAACAACGTAAATAACGCAATGAATGTTGTTGCACTATCAAAATGAAAGCCATTGCTACGGGGTAATTGTGTAATACATTGTATCTATGTATATGTCAGTTCAGTGTTTAACGCAATTACCCCGCAGACAGATCGACCGATTCACGATGGAGATTAGATAATTATTATTACTTTATCATTGTGTAGTTCCAAATATAACAAAAAACACTTAGGTACCTAATACCTATTACAGTTATCTACTATACATGAACCCTCAGTATTAGTATATACCTATTACTTAAATGTTAATTACATCATTTCAAAGTAAATACTTTCATATCGGCAATGACGCAAGTTGTTATATCATGCATGAAACATCGAGGACCACGAAAATATCCTTGCGGTCACTGAATGAAATACTTATTTAATACTTACTTACTTTACTTTTTTGCAATAAATAATTTATTACAACAGTATTTCATTGAATCTGTACAAAATTGGCTAACCATAGACTACGAAATACAGACTGTGATCTTCGAATTATCTTTGGCAGACTTTAAGGGGGATGCACTAGGTGCCCGCGAAATTCAAATATTCTTGCGTTTTTTGCAATTTGCAGGTCACTCTCATGTTGAATGTTGATTAAAATATGATTCGCGAGCGTAACAAATAAGACTTTAATCCTATTGATTGATATTTCATGAAATATCAATCAACATACAACCTGACACAGACATGCAAATTGAAAAAAAAACATTAAAAAAAATATTTTGCGGGCTTCCTAGCGCACCCCACTTAACCCACACTTAAAGGCAATGGCGATAGTTAAAAGCATCTAGGTACGTTCAGCAGTGCGATTCTGTAACCATCTCACCGTGAAAACTTAGGTGAAGTGAGCGTGGAGTGAGCTGTCAGTGTCATCCGACCTGATACTAGGGATTGACCAAGCATACATTTACAATCATAATCGAGACTTTAATAATATTTTTTATGTTAATTCTATTGATATTTTTATATCATTTCAAAGCTAGTATTTGAATTGTCAACACATTACTATTTTGTGGGGTTTTAATCTAGGATAAAGAAGTAGGAAAAAAAATTAAAATTGATATTCTAAGTTTCTGTTTTGCTATTTTATTTTAAAATCCCACTACAACTAAAATATTAGTTCTGAAATTGTATAAATTGATCAATAGGATAAGCATACATTTTTTTATTAAAATCTCGATTATGATTGTAAATGTTTGCTTAGTCAATCCCTAGCATGGGATGACACTGACAGCTTACCCCACGCAAGTTTTCACGGTGAGATTTTTACAGAATCGACATGCAAGTACAGACGCAAGCACATCAAGCTATTACAATCTGTCAAATTTCTTTAATAGATTTTCAACTTTATCGCTAAAGCATAAGGCTCAAGGTATGAAAAACTTGACAGTTTTGGGTAGCTTAATGTGCTGGCGTCTGTATATAATTAAAGTACTTATTCAGTTAAATTACACATAATTACCAATCCATAGACTAAAATACAGACATGAATGTGTAGCATAGACTAAAACACAGATGGTGTAGGATTTTTTTTTTATTGCTGAATGGGCCGCTCTTGGCCTCAATCAAACCTGTTGGAAAGCGATGGATAAGGTATATGATGGAACGAGCGAACAAAAACCGAACTATGGGATCTTTGGCGAACTAATTCGACGGCCTTTCAGACTCGATGTTAGTTAAAAGGGTCTATGATTATTGGTTAAATAATTAAGTAAAAGTGTCTCGTTAAATTGATCTCTACAGCAAGACTCAGTTAGGACTTGTTCTAATACAAAACTATAAAAGTTAACGGCTCATACAATAACTGAGAACACGTTAAGTTTAATATTGTTGAAAAGCGAGTTAACTGAGAGGCGAAGCGTTAGAACACAAATACTTTAGATTTAAGCATAATATTATACCGTTTAACTAACCTAGGGTTTAACCGAGCGGTACTTACATACCTCTTCTTATTACGAAACCGCGGGTAATTCCGTAACACACTATCAATTAGGGTGTAAGCAATTAGGGTGCCGTTCCTAAAAACTACCCAAGCAAAGTTAATACAATTTATATGGGACCACCCCTTAGGCATACCTTATCCACTAAAAAAATAACTTTGCAAATCCGTCTCTACATACAAATATGACGGAGTTATGCCCGAAAATACATTAAAAAAAACAGTAAACCTCCTTTTCTGAAGTCGGTTAAAAACATAACAACCGCAGTTTTTAGGCCACAAATGACTTAGAGCTAAATATACTCATTGTCAGTTAAAAAATCATTCTGACTCAGTCAACTTCAAACGCTTGACAGAAATAAAACAATGTTTTAAATTCGTTCAGCAATAAATGTGATTTGTGACGGTAGTGAGCTTTAAACCACTTCACTCAGTTCCCAGCAAGCTCCAACATCAAATACCAAAAGCTACTTAGAAATAACAGTTCAGGTAATCTAAGGTCCTTGTTTCCAATTGAGTTAACACTGGCTGGATAAAAACTTGATCTTCCCGTGCGCGAGAGCAGTTGCTCAGGCGCAGACCAAAAAGTCGGCGCATTCCATTGTTGATTGGAAACAAGTCGCGGTCGCGCGCTCCAATGGGAAAAGTCGCACAGCACTGAACTTATGAAGCGATGAACGATCTACGAGTGGAGTCGGTATCTCGGATTTCTGCCAAACTATTCTGTAAAAATCTCATCATCATCTGCCTAGCCTTTTCCCAACTGTGTTGGGGTCGGCTTCCAGTCTAACCGGATGCAGCTGAATACCAGTATTTTACATGGAGCGACTGCCTATCTGACCTCCACAACCCAGTTACTGGGTAATACGATACCCCTAGGTACGACTGGTTGTCAGATTTTCGGGCTTCTGACACCCGTAACGACTGTCTAAGATCTACGAATGACAGCCGGGACCAAAGGCTTAACGTGCTTTCCGAGGCACGGAGGGGTCTCGGTATGTAAAGATGGTCACCCATCCACAGACCAACCGCGGCAAGCGTAGCTTAACCTGATCGATCGACCTGTGCGGCTGTTATTATTTAGCCACGGGCCCGTCCATTCTGTAAAAATCTCTCAGTGAAAATTTTGGCGAAGTGTGCTGTCGATTCCAAGCATCAGGTGAAACAACAGCGTCACCTAAGTTTTCACGGTGACTGTTTTACAGAACAGACAGGCTGGACATGATGGGTAGGTTCGAAAACCTAGTGCAATTTATTTTCATATTATAATGAACTAGCTTTTGCACGCGACTTCGTCCGCATCGCCTGCCCGCGCTATTACTTCGTTTTCGCTTTCATTCTGGATTATTTTCTTTTTGATCGGCTCCTAACAGTACTAGCGTGATGTTAAATGCCTTATGGAATTCTTCAAGAATTGCGACATGCAATAAAAAAAATTCAAATCTGGCTGGTAGTTCCAGATCGCGTTCACGCAAACAAACCAACAAACTCTTCAGCTTTGTCATTAGTATAGATATACATAGATGACGTGAAAGTTAGTTCACCCAATTCTCAGCTAGTTTAGACTGTTTAAATAACAAACACATTTAATTTTATCGTTCTGTTAATTTTCATGAATAACTTTTGGTAGGAGGAGCCCAGAGGGTTTTTGAGCAAGTACCTATATTCAGGGCGAAAAGTCGATAACCGAGTAGGTGTGGACAGGAATAAACTAATATTTATCTTCTGTCCTTTTCTTAATGAAATAGAAAGAAAAAGATGCACTAAACATAAATTTAGTTTAGTTTGTGAACTACAGAATCGGCACCATTGACTGATAAGAGGGGGACTCCCCTTTCTATATCGGTTACGACACCAACAGTACTACAGTCCACGACGTCTTTGCATGATACTGCTAGTCTAGTAAGCAGTACAGTATTCATATATCTTCTATCTATGGTAATAATAAAGCTGAAGAGTTTGTTGGTTTGTTTGAACCAGCTAATCTCTAGAAATAACGGTCTAATCAGAAAAATTATTTTTTAATTTGATAGATCAACTATTGAGGAAGGCTTTAGACTATTAAAACTCACGCTAAGACGCTTAGAAGCTGATCAAAAAGTAAAAAAACTCCTAGAACGCTTAGGGAAAACGAAGTAAGAGCGTAGGCAGACGATGTGATGCGACTGTGTGGGGCGGGGAACAAGAAATTTCTCGCGTAGAAAGTCACAGGCAGAAGCTAGTTGACTCATAAGAGGGGATTCCCCTTTTATCAGAAGCCCACCGTTTACCACGACGGATTTTCAGTATACTTGCTGCAAGCCTGCTACACAGTCAAATTGATAATATTGCCTGATAAACCGGGGATTCCCCTACGATACCATAGAAGGTCCTACGACACTGCTACGCGAATACTACAAGATCTACTACGATTACTACGAACTACTACGACTTCTACGAAAATACTATATACGAAAGGCGCGCGTGAAAATATCCTCGTAGCACAGTGTAGCAAGTGCAGCAGATTCGTTATGATGACGATATTATCGGAGGTACCTAAATACCAAGTTATTTGACGTCAGCTCATATACTTTTTACCTTTTACCTTTTACTTGCCCATTTCAACTTTTTGTTGTATTGATTTTCAAGCAAGTGAGGCTGTGTATAAATAATCCAGGGTCTTTTTCTGCAATTTTTTTTCTCAAAATTTAATTATTGTTTTTCTGATAAGTACAGCAGTGCGATTCTGTAACCATCTCACCGTGAAAACTTAGGTGAAGTGTGCGTGGAGTGAGCTGTCAGTTTCATCCCACCTGATACTAGGGATTGACCAAGCATACATTTACAATCATAATCGAAATTTTAATCGTCATTTTATATTAATTCTATTGATCATTTTATATAATTTCAACGCTATTATTTTAGTTGTCTGAACATTACTATTTTGTGGGGTTTTAAAATATAATAAAATAGCAAAACAGAAACAGAATTTCAATGTTGTTTTTTTCTTATTTTTTTTTTCTTACATTCGTCCTGACGTGTCGGCGTTATCACTTCACCCGATTCACGACATTTCGTGAATCGGGTGAAGTGATCACGCCACACAAACTACTTGGGATTAAACGTGGGTAAATAGAATACTAGCTTTGAAATTATATAAAATGGTCAATAAAATTAGCATAAACATAAAATAAAATAAAAAAACTCGATTATGATTGTAAATGTTTGCTTGGTCAATCCCTAGCATCAGTGGGATGACGCTGACAGCTCACTACACTCTAGTTTTCACGGTGAGAATTTTACAGAATCGACCGGCAGGACTTCATATAATATGCCTGATAACATTTATCGCACGTAGTTGTTTGTGACTTAAGTTATTATCACCTCTAAAATAAAGGCTTGTCCGCCATCGGGTGGCTGTATGTGTCGGCGGTCGTAGCGACCCAGTGCAGGGCGTAATGCGGTGCAATCACCGCGCGTTCCCGTGAGAACGCGACCGAGCCTGCGCCCGCGCCGCGCCTAGCATGCCGACCGAAAGGTCAAATGGAATTCGCGAAAATCCACTTTTCACAGCTAACTGGGATTTTCTTCGTAATGTTGCTAGTTTTATGGAATTGAAGTATCTATTGGTTATAACTTTTTATGTGTTTTTAGTTCTCCGAGCCTGTGCGGTCTCATTGCAGGAGATCGGCCTCCTTTCCTCAATGAATTATAATAGTTTAGTATTTTTATGAATGAAGGTAAAAATAGGTACAGATACAGGTGGGTATGTATAATTATTCGCATCGGTGTTGTCAATAACAGATAAGAAAAGAAACAACAAGAAGATAATAAAAAAGTTGGTCAACAAATACTTTTTTACGAAAATACGGGGAGCTATTGTTTATGGAATAAATTGATAAGAAGATAAATTATTGTCTAGAATTGTCCGTTCCGTTTAATAACTTGATAAGTACATTTCTTATGACGATACCTAACTAATGACTATACAGAATGTAGTTTTCGATGTCTATCAATCAACCTGGTTTTTCTACACAATTAACTAATTCTATTTTAATGAGTTTAAACGTGTTATGGTAATTTGGGCCGAGTCGACGTCCCATAATCGCTTGAAGGACGGACGGACCGACATTCCATAGCAAAGGGAAAGGGTTCGTTTCGTTACGGACTTTTTCATTTTGTAACTTTTATATAACACCCAGAGCGGCAGAACGTTAATACACTACTTCGTTGTAGTGCACTTGGAATGGAGTATTTTGTTTTTGCTGTTTTAAAAGTATGTAGTCTATATTATTGAGTATGATTAGATAACTGCGATTTGTTCAAAAGTGTCTTTTATGTGCCTATTTGAAAATGCTTTGACTTTGACTTTTCTATGGCCCCACGTCATCGTGGCAAATAAAATCCACTAGTACAGAAAATTTAATTTTTTACCACCCCGTCTCGAAGAGATTAGATTTCATTTGACAATCTAACATACATGTAGACTTATGCAGAAAAGCTGATGAAATAAGAGAAACTTTAATGCAGGAGCGAGCGAAACGAGCTTCAAAAATTTTGGAGATTGTTAGGCCCACCCTCTCTCGAAGAGAGTTGGCCTGTCTCCTAGTTGTTAGTGGGAACATTTTAGGCTGAAATGCTGTCCTCCTGCCGTCAGTCAGGCAAGGTTTCTGGTCGTAGCTTGTGTGTATAGGCGTAATTCCGGTTATGTACTATGTACCTACATGCTCTGGGAAAATTTGATATTTCCTACTACTTGCACAATTCCCGGTAACAAGTCCATGTGAAAACATCAAACAATGCAAAGAAAGAGAGACGGTTCTCAAAGAAACAGCTCATTGAAGACGCTTAACATAACACCAACGAACAAAAAGCTCCCTCGCCCCTCTCCCGAGGTGTAAGCTCTCGTTGAATGAGGGTAGCTCTCGCGTATTATCATAGATCTTTTGTAAATGGGCGACCCGTTCACATGCATCCATTGAAGTCCCTTCACACGGTCAAAGGCGACAAAAAATAATACAAAAACCGTTACGCTCCCGAAAAAATTTTCTCATAACTTGTGAATGACTGTCATTGAGAAATCTGTATAAAGAGACCATGTGTAGCGGGAATCACTTTAAACTGGAACATTATGTTACTAAATAATAAAAAATATACTGATAACTTTCCAGATTGTGAACTATTTAGTTACAATATTAATTGATTTCAACATTTTTGTACAGTGTGACTGGATAAGCTGGCAGATGACATAATATCAATAACAAAATCATATTGCATTATTTAATCATAAAATACTAAAAATACTTAAATAACAAAGCCTTTATTTAGGTATAACTAGGCAAAATATTTGTGTTATTAAAACGAATCTGCAGAGACCATAGTGCAACTAGTGCAAGCGGCATTTGTAGTCACACATGGATCACAAATGTGCGTGGGACCGAGAATCAAGCACACCATGAATGGGCCAAAGACATGGGACCGCAGCCCATAATCATTCTCACGGTTTATACTTACATAGATAAAAACTTTATGACATGACCCGACAGAAAATACTGATAATTTGTTAGATATGAAGATATAGACGAAATAGACAGACAAAAGTCCAATATTTCAGATAACAGTGAAAAGAATCGATACTTTTGGGAGAGCACGAGTAACTCTTGGATGACTTTGTCTCTTTAGTGTGGAATGCCAGCGAGGGCCGTCGTTCGAGGGAGCATTAAGCTATCATGCCATCAGCGCGTCCCCGTCTGGTCAGCATTCTTAAGCCGGGTCCGGTCCGCCTCAGGAATGTATGCAACCAGCAACCCGAGACGGAAGGAGCAACGGCGGAAGCGGTTCATAGAACTGAACTGCAACATTCTAGAACGACTCTGGAGCCATTGCAACGTGCATCAAATATAAACCATGCGTGTGCAAGTTAAAGTCCAATTTTACAGTTGTAACAGTCTCGAAGTTGCCGGCTACGAAATTTTATCTCAGTTAGCGTTAACGCGATAAGTAGTAAAGAATTTACAGACAATTTTATGCCTTTGGTCTTTACAAACAAAGTTTAAAATGAAATTATTTGAATTCGTTACATAATTTAACGGTTCACGAACATTCTGCGCCGCAGCGCGCAACCGTTTCGCTCCACTGTACCGTGCATCCTGCCTCATACAAGTTGTAATTTTCCAAGTATTTCACTTTACCAAAGCCTTTTCGCACAATATTATCAATTTCTATGTAATTCAGCAATCAAAGATTTAGTTGCTGTACCCGCAGATAAAATGTTCGTGGCTGGTCACTACTCACTGGGCAGAAAACGCGCAGGCCGCAGACCGTGTTGCAACTACATATAACAATCTTTTGTGTCGAAACCGTGGTAATCTTTGGTTATGGTTATAGCGAACAAATATTTAACATCGGGATTCCAAGAGTTTGTGTTTTGACTGAGATGCCAAGGGCCGTAAATTTTCGTAGAGTGCGAATGTTCATAAGGTGTGTTGAATCGTGCGAAGTTTTCCTGTTGGTCCGTCGACTTTGGGACCTCCCGCAGCGGCCCTGTGTTCATGGAGGTTTACGTTTCTCATGGCATTTTATTTTAAAAACTCATAATGGCGTCACAAATTGCTGCAGTCGATTGTTGATTAAACAATTGAGCGGGCCCCGCATGCATCGTTCGTCTCAATTGTAAACTGTTATTGGAAATCAATTGACACGAAGTATATTGACTCAATGAGTTGGATGAGTGACATCCTATCTGATCATCACGTTCGTTTGTTATGTTTTAAATTATTTCCCGGTAATTGCACAAGTTTACAATATCTTGACACGTCGGGGCGACGGTTCTTATCTTTCAGAACGCCATGTTATGAGAAATGATCTTTCAACAGCCACTTTGGTTTAATGAGAACATGAAGAAATCAAAGACTTGGATTCAATTGAGCCTTGACAAAACACTGGCTACGAAGATTGCCAAAGTTTTCATTAATCTACCTGTTATATAAAAACTATTCCATCGAATGAAACTAGTGCGGTCAACGATTCTTTCCTACTTGATGACTTATCAAGATACCAATAAGCTTCCGGTAAGCTTCAAATACAAAGTTGTATGAACTCAATCTCAGTCCTGGAAGGTGTGCCACGCAGGGTGACGTTAACGTTATTCATTCTCTGGTTTTGCTAGCTCAGTGAAAGTGAGGTCGCGGCGCTTTCTATCCGCGACGCGGCGGCGGCGTGCGCGCCGGCGACGCACCGACTTGCGAAAGCTACCACCGAGCAACCAGACAGCTAGTCAGTTCGTTCAAATAGAAAGCTGGCGTGAGCAATTTACGGGTACAACTCGGATGTTTCCTTGTAATTATGTGGTTAGTAGTTTAGCTACAGATTTTCTTATTTCCCGACACCACTTTGTTTGCAATTGTCTCCCAAACGGCCCCAAATATTGCAAAATTAAATGAGGTGGACAGCTAAAAAAATATACTTAAAATATTTAGGTTGTGTATTTGTTTCTTCATTTTTATTTTTTGAAAATCTATGCACCCACGACAACAGTCAGTTTTGGAAAAAAATGACTGCGTTTACTCGTGCATATTACCATACCAGAAGTAACTTGTTATATCTGATACTTTTCATTTTATTGGCGTTGTCAGCGTTGATTCCTGCCATTTTTGTTACATTCTACTCTAGTTCTTCTTGCTCCGAGAACACGCTGTCTCACTTTTATTCGACAACAGGAAATTATTCTTATTTCACTAAAAAACACCTTCTTAGGCCTCCATTAACTTAAGCTGCTTGATGTGAGTTACTTATCCTTTTTTATTTCTTAGAACGTTTTGAGTAGGTATAGCAAATATCAGAATAGTGGTAAGTACGTGTTCGTGTTTCTCAATCAAGTACTAAGGTACCCTTATATTTACGGACAGACACTTCAGAACAGTGTACAGTTTACTTGTGTCAGTAGGTAGGTTCAGAGTTACAGACGATGGCATAACTTCACATAGCCCCACATGATGCACTGCGGCCGCGGTGTTGTGTAAATATCCCTCTGTTCCTTGAACATGTGCCTTTCGCGAACACAATGCGGTGTATCATAATATGTGCGTGAAAGCATTCTTCTTTGAATACGGTGAACAATGTTCATTGTGCTAGACTTAAGGCACAACGTGAAATGGGATCCTGCGCCGCGAGCCTGACGGAGTGCGTCGACTCTGCCTTGTTCCAAAACAACAGACGTGCTATCTTCATCACTGTTATAATAATTAATTAGATATTACAGTTTAGTTGAATACATCCTACCTTTTACTGCAATTTTGGATACATTTTCCCTAAGGAAACTGGAAATGGCGCAGCGTTTGCAAACTCGAACCTGCAAAACAAGAAATAATTAAAATCGTGGCAGTCCCCTTAAATTTCTGAATTAATTAAAGCCAGACATGTTGAAACTTGCATTGACACCTTTGGCACACACACGTCACCTATTACCTAAGATAACTAAATTAACATAGACTAGGTAGGTACCTAAATGAAACTAACTTTCCTTATAATGTAAACCTACACGTACTTATGTCACATTGTCTGTTCAGTCTAATATAAGATCGGTACAATTATCGACCCACTCACGCCCTTGTTTAATAAGGGATTGTTTACGAAACTTATCCAAATTCGAATGCTTCTAACTTTCAGATCACGAAGATACAAACAATAATGAGCATGGAGGCGTGATGAAACTCAACAATACAACGCCTCGAAGACTCCAACACGACGCGGTATTGAAGTGTGCTCACGTGTTAATCCTTAATTTGTATAAATAAGATATGCAAACATACAGTAACAATATACTTTGTCCGTGGCTAGTTTGTGGTGGAATCAGATATCTACTAATTGCCTGTCTACTTAAAGAAGCTGGGTAACTTGAGCACCTCTTTATTTTTCCCAAGGAGACATCGACCGTTGAGTGGCAAAATACGTGACCGTTTTTACATCGTCTTACATTCTAATGTTTATTGTTCATGTGTTTGAGGAATTTGAGAGTGTCCTCATGTTCTAAATACATTGCTCTTTCGTGATGAACAACGATTTGCCTTGGTCTTATTCAACACGCGTCAGAGAGCCTGTTTAGCAATACGCATGGCCTGTTAAGTTGTGTTGGTGTGTGACGTCATCTGTTCAAATTTGGCAATGCCAGGCGGTCGACCTCCAGCCTCAAGCGTGTAGTAACGTCGGCGTCGTGGCTTCTCGCTGAACTGCGCAGTAGACACGTAAAACACATAATAAAGGCACTTTTATGTTACCTATCTATTATAATCGACAAAAATCATAGCTTTTAAGCTCTCAAATTACATCACACAAGCATGTGGGCTGTACTGCGAATCTGTAAGAGAGAAGCATATATTTTGATCTTGTTTTGCATGACAAAGTCAAAGAGACAATTGCATTTTTCTTATAAGGGAATGTTGCGCTATTCTTTTCTAAACAGTCACTGCGTAGGTACTCTTTGGTACCTACTCCTACCTACATCATGTGGTATTAAAGGCGCTGAAAAATGTTGTAAACTGTCAAAATGAAAGCCCTTGCTGCTTATTGCATTAGGTACGCAATTACCGCGCTGAGAATCTTTTGGTACTTACCAGTAAAGTCCTATTCTCGTTATTTAATACAAATATTGGGACACTAGTGTTATGATATGAGTTATGAAGAGATTTATTGGAGGTTACGTGCTTACACACGTGCTACGGCATCATGACGGTACAGGCCGGGCGGCGCAATATCGAATATTTAAATTATTATTCCGCCCGGCTGTACCGAACGGTCCCAAATCATGCCGTCCGGAACAAGTATAAGTAGGTAACACGCCTAAGATTGTTAGAACAAGGCAGACCTAAGGAACAGTTGGTTGGACCCAAAAAAGCTATTGTATAAAATGACGAAAAAAAAATGTTTATTAAACGAGATTACATGCAATGACAATCTGCTGTCACTTCTTAGCGATTTCTCGTTTTCAAATTAAAGGTATGTAATTGAAAACAAAAAAAAGCAATTGGATACCTACTTATACCTACTAGGTGACATTGTCAAGTTTGTGACATGTGAACTTGAAATGATTATCAAACCAATAGGTACCTATATTGGTTAATTAATTCACTTAATTACTTCTGTATGAATCAGATTCAAGATTGCATTGTGAAACTATGATCATTTCGTAAACAGAATCAACCAAGTCACGTAAGCATTTTAATTAATTAATTAAATTACGTTCAAGGATTTCAATGGAAAGATCCATGAATGATACTACAGCTTACAGCGGAGCTGACGTGTCATGGGATATATACTCTACTAGGTTCTGCCACCGACTTCGTCCGCGTCAAATTTCTGGCTCCCCCGACCCACCTCGTCGCATCGCCTGCCCGCGCTATAACTTCGTGTTCGGTTAGCGTTCTTTCAGGCCCTGGCTGGAGGCCTTAATTTATTGAGGCATCCACAGGCATGCCCGCTTAAGCAGTCGACAACCGTTGAACCGTCGACATAGGTGCCATTTATCAAAAATAAAAAAAATTGTTCTTTCAGTTTCAGACTTTATTACTCGCTCGGCTCGTACGAGTCCTAGCGCGATGTTAAATAAATACACAAAAAATTGCCTTTAGCCTTCCTCAGAAATTAAGTTATCAAATACAAAAAGATTTTTTCAAATCGGACCGGCAGAGATTGTCGCGTTCAAACTTCAAACCAACAAACAAAAAAACAAACGAACTAATGTATTGTTTCAGAGATTGAGCAACAAGGTCACTCTGCTGAGATCACCAAATAAAACCAGATAAGTACACATAAAATGTAACGCCATATTTAAACACAATGTTATACATTATCTCGCTGCGTGTTCATTCATATAACGATAAATAAATAAAAAAGTCATTATGAACACTAATAATAAAAAAAACATCATTATTGATGATATCCTAATATAGGTATCCTATCTACTCATATTACAAAAATGTGAAAGTTTGTAGATTTGTTTGGGTGTTTATTACTCAATCACGTAAAAACGGCTGAACGGATTTGGATGACATTTGGCACATAGATAGTTAATAACCTGGACTATCTCTCACATAGGTTACTTTTTAATCCCGGTAAGTACTTACTTAGTACGTTCCCATGCGATATTTTTCGACATCCACGCGTTCCACATTCTTTTAATGACTGTTTTAAAGTCCAAATGTCCAAAGTTCAAAAGCAGCAGTCCAAATATATTCTTCAAATCAAATAAACATTAGTTTCTTATCAAAAAGACAACTGATATTTATTCTATAATTAGTAACTGTTGATAGCTTGATGATATTTGCGTGTGAACCGTAATAAGAAACGAAGTCGTTACTTGTGATAAACAAAAGAGAACAACATTAATTGTACAGACAATAACAAAAGAAATGAGACCATCGCGTCCATGCGGGCCCTTGTGGTGAGAAGCTAAGTACACACTACAACACACTAGCGCCGTATTGATGAAAATGGAATTTATTGTACTGCATTAAACTCGTTCAGGTCTTCAAAAATATCTAAAAAGATAATAATATTTATAGCCAGTAGGACTACTACAGGAAAATAACCAAATAGGTACTCATATCTCGGAAATTCTAAGTACTAAAGTACCTAATCAATGACGCAGCTCATCAAAACATTACGTATAGCGATGACGCAATCGTGGAATACACCATTTAAGATGATTACGACTTATATTTGGCCCTAGAACTCTGTAAGCTTTATTTATATGAGTCATCATCATACCACAAGTTTAAGTCCCTCCCGATTTTGACATAAGAGGTTTACCTACCGAAATATGGAAATGGTTCCACCGCACAACATAAAAAGAACACGATTGAAGGTTTTTTTTTTTTCCTAACTTGTTTTTATAAATAGGTAACTATTTAAGCCAACCAGCCATCTTAATTTGGGTAGACCAAATTAAGATAGCCAATCCAAAGATGTCGGAAACAATAGGCAGCTATACTTTCCTGTTGACTATTCATTAGAATAACACGTTTGCCATCACTAATTGGTGCGGTGATTTTAAAATATGTTCCTCTGAAGTCTTAACAAGAGCAGTCTAAAGAAACAAACACTGCCCCGTTTATTTCTAAACGTTACTCAAAGTTAAGAGACGTCTTTAAACGCCAGAAATGTATGGTTAAACAGCCGCTAATCATTTATTTATTTATTTTATTTATTTATTTATCCTCCTACTGGAACGCCATATACTTAGCAATTACACCAACGGAGCAAAAAATTACTTAATGTGCTGCTTCCCATCTATCCTGTGCGTGGTGGACATCGAACGGGCAGCGATGGAACACGCACGATCACACAGCGTTAGCTCAATAGTGCCATTACTCCATCCAAATCGCGCACATTCTTTGCGATTTTTTGAGATACAATTAATTTTTCAAAATAAAAGCATTAAAATTGTAAAAACGGAAAATTTTGGTGTGTCGTAACTTAACTTTAAGAAACGTTTATAAATAAACCCGTTAGACTTTACTTGACTATAACGATAACAATGTGATTAATTCCCACGTCATCACTAGCCCAGTAGAAACAGAGAATTCTTAAGTCTATTTTCAGAAGCATCATAACAACGGTTGGATGCTGTGGAGCTCAGCCTTGCGGTATTTATATCTTTTGAAATAAAAATTTGCACGTGGCTTTTTGTGGCAACGGTAGTTTTAACCCGCACTCTAAATGCGTAACAAACTTTCAATCATAATCCGAGAGTTTTGAAGGAAATCGCTAATCCATTGCTTCATAGGTTTGAAAAATTCTTCTCAACAACGCAAAGAACGTAATGGACGTGGGGCAACTGTCAAAATGACACGCATTGCGATCAGTTGTCATTTTATGTGTGTCACCGAAAAGGAAAACAATGTTTTAGTTTACTATATCGCCAGATTACCTTATAGTTACTGTTGGAGGAGTCGATCAGTCTTTGTGTGGAAACATTTGATCGGAAAATGGAGGCAATGTAGCTTAGGACTCTCTAGTTAGGTGGACTGATAATAATAATAGAATAATAATAACATAATCTGGAAAAGAGTGCTGAGATCTGAAGCTGAGATGAACTGAATTCAGAGGCCTGAGGCCAATGCTGTTTGTTGTGTGTGACGCACTTAGTGTTAGTGAAACCCCTATCATGTCCAGCCGTGCGATTCTGTAACCATCTCACCGTGAAAGCTTGGGTGAAGTGAGCGTGGAGTGAGCTGTCATTCGCTAGGGATTAACACTATTAAGTGTTCACTTCACTTATGATTTTACGGGGAGATTTTTACAGAATCGACCGGCTGAAGTGGTAGATATTGTTCATGTGGGCTGTCTGATGTAGTCTTACCAGCCGTGCGATTCTGTAACCATCTCAGCGTGAAAGCTTGGGTGAAGTGACCGTGGAGTGAGTCATTCGCTAGGGATTAACACTATTAAGTGCTCACTTCACTTATGATTTCACGGTGAGATTTTTACAGAATCGACCGGTTGTTCTTAATTTTCTTCACGTTTATGCTCTAAACAATGTTTATCAAGAATGTCAGTCACTGGTGAATTCTTGGCACTGGTTGGACCCATCTATTCATGCCTCGACTTTATTATCAAGTTATCAACATTAGTTTTCTCATAATGTTTTCCTTCACCATTCTACCATACTATGCCAGTCGCAGGAGGTAGGTACTCGCATTCGTCTTGAAAAACATGATTTATGAGGAACCAATTTTGCCACATCATTTTATCTCGTTCTTTTGCCTTCCTGATCTGAACATGAAAATATGATAATATAGGTATTACGTAAAATGTTTTTTTTTTTTTTTGTAATACCAAACCCATTTGCTATTGGTAGTGTACAGACGCCAGCACATCAAGCTACCCGAAACTGTCAGATTTTCCCAATCAACTTTGAACCTTATGCTTTAACGCTAAAGTTGAAAATCTATTAAATAAATCTGACAGATTGTAGTAGCTTCATGTGCTGGCGTCTGTACATATAATTTAGAAATAAACGCAGATACAACACGCACTATCAAATTGGCGGCAAACAGCTTTACGCGTTTTTTTTGCGCGCAGCTCGTCTCCCATACTCGATTTTTAAACCAACCATTAAATTATATTACTATTTTTGGAAAACTTACAGCTAATCAGACACAATAGTTACTAAGTCTCATCGTCAATCTTACCGTGATCAAAGAAAGCGCTGCAGGCTGCAGTATTTTATAGTTAAAAGGACATGAATGAAACTAGTCTTACGAAAACTAATGATGAGCTTCCTTTGCCAGAGAAGTTAATTAAATCTAAGTTAAATTTTACTAGATTTGGAAAGCAGCTAACTGTTAATATCCGTGCCGTTTTACTTCACTAAGATTACCTTCGCGATAGGGGAAGGGACTAGATCGTTGAGTCAGCTCTGTGCCCCAAATTCCACTGCACCATCCGTAATGTTACCTCAATGGAAAACCAACCTAACCACCATGCTTGTAAAAACTACTTTGCTTTGCTATAGACCTTCTGAGAGACCATTGTTTCGTTGATCTAGCGACTCGCGACTGTAGCATTAATGTCTAGCAGATGCTTTATGGTCGCGGCAATGTTTCAAGAAAGCATCGAAAACCATTTTTTTTTTAATCTCTGATCCCCATAAAACTACTACTAACATTATCTATGGTATAAGTATAACGGATTTGAATTTCTTTCACGCAATGGTCGGCAGAGTCGTTATACTTTCATGAGATATTCTGTAACATCAGAAAAATTTAACAAGGCATTAAATTAATTATAATTTCACTCGGAGCTTGTTAAAGGGAGCCGGTTGCGATTCGAAAAAGAACGTTCGTGTTGCCATGCAAAACGGGATCGATAAAATTTATTTTCTAAAGGAGGCGGCCCGGGGCGGTATTGTAGGACGAACTTTATGTTAGGCGCCATGTGACAATAGCTGTTATTATTAGTGAAGCCGACCTTCAGGGCTGTTGGTCTAGAGAATGCCTTGGGTTGTTTCACAGTGCTATCTTCTTAGAAACGTGCTGCACGCGTGTTCCACGCACATTTTTTACACGGTATTATGTAGTACAACATCAACGACCCGTGGGAAGGGTCTTGATACTTTGTGGCTGTTGCGATGGCGTTGGTTTTTTATTATTAAGTACACTAATTACAGTATGCATTATTTCAAATGTCTCAGTAGTGTTTAAAATTTCCGTTTAACCAGGAACATCATCTCAAAGGTCTTTTTATCAAAACCATTTCTGTGATTATCTTTTCATTGAGTGGGTAATTTCTACGTAAGCCTACCTATTACTCTTGTCTTACTTCAGAAATACTACATTATTCCACGCATCTGAGTAAAAGATTTTGAATTCAAGTATCAAATTGGAAAGTACACACTATAAATTCCTTCGCCTTCTTAGCGCCAGCCTACCTGTGGTGTAAAAAAAGCATTCTGGCTGCAGGGCCGCGTCGGCGCTTTTGAGATAATTTATAAGGCTCTGCCTTTCTTGGAATTTCGAAATCTCGACGAGATAGCTTCGTGCCCAACCCGCGGCTGCGTGGAATGGAATGTAACGGATTTGGATAGGAAAAAATAGTGCATTGTACAGACATCCATTGTGACACGTTTTCGTAACGTTTTCTCATTTAAAATTGAATAGACTCGTGGACTTCTCAGGTTGAGTAGATTCCATTCCTATAAATTAATGTTACCTATCAACAGCAGTAATATATAATAGACGACTTACATAGAATATGCCGTGGTAAGGTAGGTAACTAATTACCTATCCTATCAGACATAGTAGGTACAATGTTTGTCCTCAGTTTGCGTTGATTTTATTGTTCCATTCAAGTTGTATGTAGTTGTGGTTGTTGTGTATGTATTGTCTAATAAAGAAACATTGATAATGATGCTTCTTTGCTCATTGTACGGCAAATAAGCAGCGCAGACCTGAAACTGAACAGTGCTGCCAAATATAAAACTTAATACGGTTAAGCCGTATAAAACGAATACAATACCTGCCTTGACTAGGGTTGAACTACTTATTACTTATATCTGTGCTATTTAACGAATAATTATTCGAATCAGGTTAGTTCCCACCTATCTTTTAATCGCCAGGTGTTCTAGTTATTGCCAGAAGAAAAAATAGAAACTCCGAATGTTGGCGATAACAAGTGTTTCATATCAGCACACAATACTTGTGTTCGGCGGGCTGGCTGGGTACTTCGTGCAACTGATCCCGTCCCGCGAGCAGCGCACCGAGCGAAGAGTTCTGGGAAAAGCAGGCCGCATACCACGCCGCCAGCCGCTATTGGACCGCCTTGCCTTGTGCCCGCCCGCACGCAAAGACAACATTTCAGAAGCGGCACATATTGCCCATAACAACTAAGCGCGTTCAAAATTATGATTTTTTTTAAAACCGCCATTAGTTGCAGAATTCCCGACTTTTTATTTTTGAATGTATTCCAGAATAAAAAAATTCAAGTAGATTTTATGAGATCAGCAGTGCGATTCTGTAACCATTACACCGTGAAAACTTGGGTGAAGTGAGCGTGGAGTGAGTCGTCAATAGTGTCAATCCGCATTCACCGCTCACTCTAAGCTCACTTCACCTTAGTTATCACGTTGAGATTTTTCCAGAATCGACCTGCTGGGAGCGATTCTTATACCGAAAATATAGTTTTTTTGAATTTTGTCTGTTGGTCTGAATTCCAGCATCACGCAAATACTACTGGATAGATTCTGTTCGAATTTTGCATAGATATTGCCTATAAGTCTGGTCGTAAGTAGGCTAGTTCTGGTGGTGAGGAGGGATAAAGGGGATGAGCAATATTGCATTATGTTCGTATTCTTCTCCGCAAATTACAAAAAGACACTCCAAAAGGTCAGGATTATAGCTGATAGTTACCGATTTAACTTTTTTAAAGATTATCATCACTCTGCTCTTTATGGAACTAAGCAGTCAATCCTGATATGTATAATGAAGGGTGGGTTTTTGAATGGGGCACATGGGCAATAAGGGCAAGTTCCTCAACTGTTGTCGCTACAAGAAAGAGGTCTTAGAAGGTTGTCCTCTTTAAAATATTTTGATCTCTATTCACAGATTTTTTTCATGTACAGACGCCAGCACATCAAGCTACCCGAAACTGTCAATTTTTCCTAATCAATCTTGAACCTAATCCTTTAGCTATAAAATTGAAAATCTTTTAAAGAAATTTGACAGGTTGTAGTAGCTTGATATGCTGGCGACTACATTCAGTGGAGTTTATTTCGTAAATTGTGTTGTCTCACGACTTCCACGCGAACGAAGTCCCGGACAGTTGCTAGTGGTGGGATAAAAAAAAAAAACTTTCTTTACAGTTGGGTAAAAAAGCTTGTAATATCATATTTTTCTTGCCTTTCCGAGTCTGATTTTGACTTCGCCTTCGGACCCTTATTTATTTTATTTATACAAGGTGTACATAATTTAAATAACGCAAAACCCCATAAGGGGTCATTATACTCATCATTATGAACAACTTTTACTATGGGACCAAACATGAAATCGCGAAATAAAATCAGCTGTTCCCTACATTTATGTTCGCATAACTCGTCAAAATGTAGGGAGCAGCTGATTTTTTTCCCGATTTCAGGTTTGGGCCCATAGTAAAAATTGTTCATAATGATGAGTAAAATGACCCCTTATGAGGTTTTGCGTTATTTAAATTACACCTTGTGTATACTTTATTGTACACCAGAAAATACATAACTAAAAACCTTCAACTAACAATAAGTCTAAATACAACGTGTACATAGTATCTGTGAGCCTTTACTCTATGGCCATTGTTAAGTCACGAAGTGAACGCTGTAGGCACCACTCTCGTCGGGCCGGGTTCATTCATTAAAATATGCATTTATTATTACTAACATGCGTCTGTGGTGCATTGCCGCAGCCAGACAGACCTTTAGTGAGTTTTACCCTATCCTATTACGAATCATATTTCGTGGAACACTAATTAAATTCATAATTGTCACGAAATTTTGTTAATGACTATCTATAAGTATAGTCATTTAAAACCTAAACGTTAATGTACGCCACAAGGTTTTGGTTGTTATCTGCTTAAATAGTTAAATTAGGTACTCAATTCTATCCAAGTATTACAACTAAGAAAGAAACACATCCCCTGATGAACCTACCATCAATACCAACAAAGGATGGAATGTGGATTATTCGAGTAAATTGGGTAGATTTTTTTGGCTAATTTTGGGAATGAATTAAGGGGTGGAGAGGGAGGTGGGGTGCAAGGGAAGAGGGCGACAGCTGCGGAGCACGTGGGACGGCAGCTGGCTGAGCTGATGCCGCCGCCCGCGCCTGCGCAAGCTGCACGCGCACCTGCCAACGTCAAATATTACCAGCTTTTTGTACTACCTACCTTCACAATACAATATTATGGTGAATTGACATCTGCCCTGATTAAACTAACAGCTGTTTACTATAACCAATCCGAATGGTATCTAAAAGTACTACTTGTATACCGCATGCTGCGACTTTCTGCTCGTTTTACCTAGATATGTCTAAGATGAAATCTTTAAAAATACCTTCTTATATTAACCAGTATTCAATTATTAGGAATTCCGATGATTCAAGTTATATCTAATCATGTAGACCATCTCGTTCGCTGTAAAACTGGATAATGTAGATTGAGGAGGAATCACAAGAACTTCTCATGGTTCAGAAATAAAGAGGAATAAACTACTTACATAGGTAGTTGTATGGAAGGAGTTTACACTGCACAGGAGACGCCAGGGTCTGATTGAACAATTCTATGCAATACTATTATCTAAGTAATCAATGCTCGATTTTGTTGAGTTTTAATAAATAGGATGTTATCGCCGTATCTCTGCATAGTTTATCTAGCTGTAGTATTGAAGCGACAGCTGCAGTGCTCGCTAGTTCTCAAGTGCTCCTTTACAGGTAAAATAATCAATTTACCAAGCAAACTTTTAATCGATGTTCTCCAAGGAGGTAGGTAAGCTACCTGCTTGGGAACATCGATCTGTTTTTGTTAATCTCTGGTGTTAATTTATCTTTGATCAAGTGTGATAAACGTCAAATATTTTTGATAAATTTTCACTGAATTAAATATTTAATTTTAGCAGAACGAATCTAAAATGGTTGATCAAATAGTGTAAAGTGAAACTCTAAAATATTCCTTTTGCATCTCAGGGCATGGATTCAAGCATACAGAGGAAATATGTGGATAATACGTCTCCAAGTGCTTCAGTGCCAGGTAAGGGTTTATTTATTTTTTCCCTCCCATCAAAACAGACCTAGATTTTGTGTTCCCTTTTATCAACGTAAGTAATTTTTACCCACATTGTTTATTTATAATGCAGAATGCTACAAATTATTTTAAAAATAGTAGGACTGTAGATAACAGAAATAAAGGATACCTAGCACTTGCCTTTATCCAAATTTACTTCCTTTATAGAGTAAATAATTTAAAGCTTTTGAGTAGAATATTTTATAGTTGAAAATAAGGTATTATTTTCAACAACCAGCAAGGCAATTGCGAAACACACTATCAGTACCTAGCAATGAGTTTCATTTTGACAGTTCAACAACATTCATCGCGTTATTTACTTTGTTGAGCAGACATATTTTTCGATCATAATGGAGCAATGGATTAGCAATATGCTTCAAAATGATTGAAATTGCTGGTAATAGTGTGTTACGCAATTAGGGTGCGGGTAAAATACATAGGTAGGTTAAAGATTTATTTTTTATTTATTATTAAATGATAATAAAAAAGGGTAGGTGTACCAAAGATATTGGAAGAGAAAATGAGTGCGGTACCTACTTAAGATACCTATTTTACCCACCAAAATGATCAAAATGACCTACCAAAATGTTAATATTATCTATCATCGACATCAACAACATCTTTGTTTTTAAAGCATACAATCACGTTCTCTGATTGTACCTACCTACCTACATAGAACATTATGTACAGGTAGGTATACCTAATACCTATCTACATCAAATAAAGATAGAAAGATAAATTCGATATGAAATGTTCCATGTAAACGCGGGTAGATATAAATATTTTATCCACTTGTTTGTTAGATTAGATTTATCGGAGAAAACCACCTCTAAAATTACTGAAAATGTACAACGTGTAACGGAAGGGGGGTATCAACCCTGAAGGAGGTGAATGTGCTCATGAAACTCAACAACTTTCCCCAAAGAACATAGGTCGAAATATGAAAAAAAAATTTGGCCCACCCTTACAAAACTGACTACCAGCTGATTGATTTACTATGGGAGGGCCAAATTTTTTTTTCATATTTCGACCTATGTTCTTTGGGGAAAGTTGTTGAGTTTCATGAGCGCATTCACCTCCTTCAGGGTTGATACCCCCCTTCCGTTACACGCTGTATAGTAATATAAGTTCTGTTTCCTTTTAACCTCTCAAACGTCGACTGTACACCATATGTACAGATAACATTTTCTATTGTGTCTGCTATTGGCGCGCGACGGGTTATTCGGGCCACTCAAGTAATAAGGCGAGAGCAGTGGTGCGCGACTTACTTACGAGTTGTAGGTCGTAGGTTCGAACTCAGGGTGCGTTTCCACTGAAGCGGAGCTGGGCGGAGCGGAGCGGAGACGTGTAGGAATCGTCCAATCACAGTGACGCGATGAGGATTTCAACCATTGCGATTAGTCGATTCCTGCACGTCTCTGCTCCGCTTCGCACAGCTCCGCTTCAGTGGAAACGCAACCTCAGACAGGCGCTTTACTTTGTGTAAATTATTTCATCACCACTGCTCTCAAAACGGTGAAGGAAAACATCGTGAGGAAACGTGCATGTCCTAGAACCAAAAATTGGAAGACATGTGACATCTACCAACTTGCACTGGGCCCGCGTGGTAGATTACGGCCCACTTCCTCTCACCGAGAGGAGGCCTGTCCCAGCATGGGAGGCTGATTATGTAAATAATTAGGTCACTAAGAATAACGAATTAACCGGCGAGAACTTCAAGAACAAATTAATATAAAACTTTAAAAATAGACTCTAAAAAATTCAACTGTTAGGCTTCTATATTTTTTAAATAAAAAAAAAATGGGAACTAACTGCAAACTCCACAGCAGTTGAACGTAATGTTGCCATGTTTTAAAACCAATTCGTATATGAGGACAACGTTCGAAATGCGTTTGGCTTTTAAATATTATTACTGTCAAAAAATTAAGTCATTTATTAGTCAAGTGTGTTCTTTAAAATTATTAAACAAAGAGAGTCATATATTTTCAATTGGCTTGGATACCGTGGATAAAACTAATCGAAATCGTAAGGGCTTTGAAGATCCGTGGCATACGTACGGTCGCGCCATTTTATTTTTTTTTTCAAAATGGCGGCCAGCATGAAGCCTATATAAATCGATAGCTGACATCAATGCAAATAGAAAACATCACAAGACCAAACCCTGTAATGTGTCACGTTTAACTTACGTACATCTTGTTGCTTAAATGTTTGAAATACATAATCACTCTGAAAGTTTAAAGTAATCAAACATCTATGCAACTAGATGTTGAAGTTCAAAAAATATGGGTGTCACGTGATCAACTTTGAAAGTTCATCGATTTATATAGTTTCATGCGTGGCCGCCATTTTGAAAAAAAATCTAATAATAATAATAAATGGCGCTACAGTAGGTATGCCAGGCTCCATATAAAAATCTTCAATCACCTTTCTCTTTTGATAATTTAAGTTTGATACTTGTAGTATGATTATACTTACGTTAAAAAAATACCGATTTGTAGATTCCGGATTTTACATACAGATACGATTATAATCTCTTATCTGGCAACACTGAATACTGATTACTGAGGCGACTGCCGGCGAGCCGCTCAGCGAGCGTTGTGCCTGTGCGTTGAATAGTTTTAGTCCGAGCTCCGATCGTCGAGGAGTAACGCATTTTTTACCTACTACTCGGGCCCAGCGATCAAACCGCTGCGAGCGAACGTCAGTCGCGAGTTCGCACTCATGAGTTGTGTTGTGTTGTTTGTTGTCAATCCGTTTTACGTTTGACAAGTGAGAGTGAGAACTGCTTGTAGGAACCTAGTCAAAAACAATCAATTTGATGTGGTCGTGTTCTTTACCTTGTGTAAATACAAAAAAATCTGGATTACAAATGGATATTACCAAAGGTAAAAGCGATTTCCTTTACATAACCTTTTCACGACCATATGTTGTTTGATTTGGAACGAGGGCGACGTCACATATCCTCGTCACTAGATTTTTAGTTTCATTTCAGGATCAGTATTGTAATTCGTAGCAAAATAATTAAACTATCGTTAAATGTCCATCTTTTCTTTTATAAACCTTCCATAAACAGGCTCTATAAAAAACAAGGAAGGATCAATACCAGATTTTTCAATACCTATTTGAAAATATTAATCCAAGTTAATTTTTTTTTTTTGTTCAGTTTTTATCTGGATACTTACGAAAATACCTATATTACTGTCAAAACAGAACAATAATAACAGCTGACACAAATTCCTTCATTCCAAATCTACATCAATTATTGCTAATACCTAATTATTATTACCTTGAATGTTAATATTGAGACAACCAATAGCAAATAAGTGTTATAATTTTCCTTTGTTGCAATAAAATTAATTAGTTCAAAGAGAAGCATATTTTTACAAAAGAGTTTGTTCTAATTTCAATTCATTGAATACTTATAACTGTAGAGTAACAACACTAACTCATTACCAACTAAAATACCCTTATAAGTATTATTAAATCGTTTAAGCTCTATACCAATGCCATCTATCAACGCAAGTGGAAGTTAAAATTAAATGCTGATGTCATAAAGAAAAAAAATGTTGATTGGGTGGAGTGGAAACAATAAGTGTCCCTTTAGTGTAGTGTGCATATATAAAATTTCCAACAACCTCTTTACATAAAGATTATACCTAATAATTGTTATCATATGACTTATACTTCCAAAGAATTATAACTAACAGATAAGATATATATTCACTTTACTTATATTTAACTCTTCAGATAACATTTATTACTTTAGTCTTTACCTAAAACAAAACATGTTGGGGATAACAGTAATACGGCATTCATTTTATTTACCAACAAACAAGAAGAAATCTATTTTCCATGGCTCAAGAGTAGTGTTAATATGGCCTTGCCATTTGATTATACTCTACCCAGTGGGGCCTCTTTACTGTTACCAAATTTGTAAGTACCTAACTTGTAGTCAATATGAAGACAACATTGTCATAGAAATTAATTCTATTAAGCTTATTTATTATTCATGTATTTCTTATAATTTTAAGTGAGTAATAATGCCATCATGCTTAAAGCGGAAAATGTGGGCCATTTACATTTATGTAGACAATATGCTCTTAGGGATATCATTAATAGGTAAAACCATTATTATTTCCATAAGTTTCCTCCACATTTGTACCAATTTTAATTTAATCACTTTTTCCTCTTATAATGGTTCTGTTAGTTCTGAACAGTGCAGTAGTTTGTAGCTTCACATACTAGTAGCGCCATCTGTTGTCATTGTTAGTGACAATTTTTTTTATAATCTGTTTGGCTCTATCTTTATGTTTGTATACCATAGATAAAATGTAAACAACAAATAAGTAATGGTTCAACTATTGTTCTGATTATTCTAGTACTGTATTTGAAATGTACTTAATATCTAAAAAAAAATGGTATAATAATAATAATAATAATAATAATAATAATTTATTGCCAAAAGAAAATACATGATGTGGTACTAGTTAAGTCTACGAGTTCTTTTTTACATTTAATTTTATGAATAATGTCTCCTATGCTAAAAATTGGTATAACCTATACCAATTTTTTTAGTATGTATATTTTGTATTATGTTTACCTAATCCAATTTTTCTACAAATTTAATCTACAATACTTAATTAATTTATTAAGGAGATTAGGTACAGTCAGCAAAAATATTGTACTAAACATTTTAATTTTGTTCATGACTGTACTAAACACTATTGAAAATGTTGTTGCCAACATACATATATTTTTATGTATTATCAAAATAACATCACTTATTCCTAGCTAAAAAGTTTAAATCACATGTAACATCAAAGTAGCAACAAAATATGTTGATCATTACAGTTTGATGGTTACGATTGCGAATTTCGGGAATGTTTAATTTTGGAATGCAATAGGTCGTTTATGTACGCGTACAAACACATGTACCAAATGAACGTGGAACTGTCTAATATCGGGTAACGGCGCGGCGGTTAGGTCACAGATAACATTAAATAGGCAGTTAGATAACGCAATGCCAAAGAATCAATATTGATCCTTTATCAAGCTACAAGTAATGTCGGCATTTTTATCTTATCGTTGCAATATGGAATTTTTGTGTTAGTTTGTTCCTAGCAGGATATTTTTTCCCTCGTACATTTTATATTCAATGCCGAGCTCTTTGATATGTATGTGCCCCATCTGGCGGATGTTCTCTTCCGCTGACACCAATTCCGGGCTATCCTTTAGTTTATTTTTCCTACTTTTATGATGAGAAAAGCCATGGTTTGTTTATACTACGTTAAGGCAATAAGCATAAAATTCATTCATACAATCCCATTTGAAGACTGATTATTTTTTGGGTTACTTCCATCTAGAAATAAGTACTTACAACAACTCGTAAACAATTTGAATTTAAAGAGAAATTGCTTAGATACAACTGCACTGAAATGACGTAGACGTATGTAGCTAGATAGCAGTCTAGCGCGTAGGCGCTACAGGCGAGGCATTGGAATTCGAAAGCCGAGCGCCGACCACCCAAAGGCATGAGAACGTGGCCCCGTCCCGTTCCCCACGCTTGCTCCCGCCCGGCGCCGCCTCTCTCCGCTCTCTTAGGGCACAATGCTGAATTTCATTTGCTTTTTGCGGCGAGTGACGTGAACTTTGCACATGATATCAGTCTGCCCGCTGGACATAACAACCAACATGTTTGCTGATTTATTGTTGCGGAGTATTTTTTGCAATACAATAGTATCGTGTTTAAATTAAAGCATTTATCAAAGAAAGTCTTTAATGTTAATGCACTATTTCTTTTTATTAAAATTTAGTCAATATTACTGACGTAAATATTCAACATTCGACAGTTTACATCTACTCTTTCTGTTAAACTAAAGTACTGTCCGCATTCCTAGCATCCACTTTTGTCTACTTTTTATTTGGTGTTGTATTAGACCCGCCCATCAGTAAACTACTGCCACATTCCACAGGCCCTTTTTTACGCTGTGTGGTCGCGGTTTCCGCTGAAGACGGCAACGTCGCGTCTCAAATATGAATGAAATCCGGTCGGCTGTGAACGGCACGGCAACGTCGCACCAGACGCTTGCCTGATTGAGAACTTACTATGAGTGTTGCCAGATGGAATTTGAGGGATAAAGTGGAAGGAGTTTTACCCACATTTCGGGGTAAAACTAAGTTTTGTAAAAGTATTCAAGTTTTATCTAGTTATTATTATTAAAGTCATATTGTTTTATCGCGTTGTATACAGGAACAATAATATGGGGGTAACAAAAAAAATTATAACGCCACCTTTCTACTAAAATCTTAATAATCTCTTTTTGTGGTTTTCTACTTTATCTGCTCGATATTTCGCTACCTTGGGGTACAGTAGTAAAAGCCATAAACCTTTTATGGCTTTTACTACCTTTGTACCGCAAGATAGCGATTTCTTGTCTTGGAGCGGTTATAAGAATCTCTCCCTTGCTGTCCCTTAGCACTTCTCCCTATTGTATCCGTTAGTACGTAGTAAGTACCAATAATACAGCATCATAGCTTTATATCATAAAGTCGAGATTCCGTATACCGATAGAAAAACGTCCAAAGTTAAAGGCTTATCGTAAATCAATAATTATAATTACTCGTTATCATAATTAAAGGTAATCTAATAACATAATGACTTTAAAATGGTAAAAAAGTATAATCATGATTAGGTATTTGTAAAAAACTATTTAGTTAGAGCTTTTCTGTAGTTTTTGAATATTTTCATTCATTTAATCTATAGCACGTAAAACTGCCTGCAATCTACGGAATGTCGTACCTAACAGCTGTGTTGTATTCAGTTCTCAATGGCGAATTGCCAATAGCAGCTCGCACCCCATGTGCACGACAATACTCCTGATCGCGGAGGGTTGCAGTCCGACTATTTAAACCCTCTTTTGAAGTGCGTACGCTTGCGCAGTGGGGTGGTCGCTGTAGCACAATATCTCCACCAGGCGGCACAGTATACGTACAGCCAACGATGTCCGTACTCACACGTACGATATCGCGTTATCATTTTAATTCTACAACTATTATTTGCAAAAGTTCTAGTTTTTTTGCAATGTGTATTTGCAGTGTAACGTGAAAAGTTCTGTGTGTACAATCCCCGCCAAAATGCCTCTTTTAGTCGACACAAACAGTAGAAATGGTAAATATCGATCCGTGTACTGTCGGCCATTTACTATTTTGGAGGCCTATTGTTTTGGTAACATTGGAACTTTCTTTCCAATAGAGATTTGGTTATTAGCCTGAAATGTATGTGCGAATATAAATTTGATAAATAATACGTTTTCTCATAAGAAATGATAAAACGAAAGTTTTTCTACAGTATTTTCTTTGCTGTAACATGAAATCGTTTCAAGTGTCGTGATTGTAATTTATCTGAGACAGGTCATTGCGGTCAATGACAGTTGGAAAGCTGTTGTTGTTTATGAGTATTTTATAGACCATAATTTCATAAAATTGCAGTCCTAGAAGAAAAGTTACGAAGAAAATTCCAAAATGCCGTGGAGTATTCTAGAATTAATAGTTATCTGCCATTACAATTCTGTCGCTAGTTCTGCCAATAAGATATCCACTTACTAAGAACCTCAAAACCAATCATCTGTTTTGGGCCTTAGACGTCCTCGTATACTAGGGCTAGAAAACTGATTGTGGTCATTCGGTACATGCGCACTGAGTGCACTTAGGGAGCAGTGAGGGCGGGCTGCGGGGCGGCGGCAGGCATTGGAATGTCGATGACGCAGCCAGCCGGGCCGGCCCCGGCGGCCGCGAACTTGTTGTTATGTGAAACTGTTTTTAAACGCACACTCGCACACGAGCATCTTCTACATATGACTGCATCTTGTATGTTTAAGTGATATTAAATTAGCTCTGGACTCGTTATAAGTCTTGCCTGTATAATGCATAATGCCATTCTGTTTGGGGTTAATGGTATGACTGATGTTATCAATTTAAGCACATACTGTAACCTACCAAATACAATTGACATACATTTTTTACAGAACTATAAACATTTAAGACCTACCTAGTTGATACCGATAGACATACGCCTGATCTTTAAATTTAAAAGCTTTCTAATTAACAAAAACCTTTCTTTCTTTCCAGTGGCATCCAGTGGGTCACCATTGACGCACGCGCTATTCAGGAGCGCGCACGACGCTAAGCTTAAACCTCTGGCCAAGAACCTAGTGCCGCCAAGCTACGACTCAAACACCGGCTCTCCGGTTTCGTCACCCTCCTCACCTTCGTGTTCCTCTTCGTTCTCCAGCGACAAGACCGACAACCACGACTCCTTTAACTTCGGGACGGACACAATTGATATGCGCAGAGAAGATGAACGGATTAAAACTTTTGAAAAATGGCCGGTCACATTCCTATCTGGAGATGAACTCGCTCGTAATGGATTTTATTACCTCGGCCGTGGAGACGAGGTACGTTGCGCATTCTGTAAGGTAGAAATTATGAAATGGGTCGAAGGCGACGATCCTGCCAAAGACCATCAGCGATGGGCGCCGCAGTGCTCATTCGTCCGAAAATTGGGCGGTGGCGCCAACTCCGACACGAGCAGTTCCGGGCGCGACGAGTGCGGCGCACGCGCGGCCGCCAGCAGCAGTACGCCACCGCGCATGGCCGGCCCCGTGCACCCGCGCTACGCCTCCGAAACCGCACGTCTGCGCAGTTTTCGAGACTGGCCAAGATGCATGAAACAGAAACCTGAAGAGCTCGCCGAGGCTGGGTTTTTCTACACTGGTCAAGGTGATAAGACCAAATGCTTTTACTGCGACGGAGGCCTAAAAGACTGGGAGAATGATGACGTGCCGTGGGAACAGCACGCGCGCTGGTTCGACCGGTGCGCCTACGTGCAGCTGGTGAAGGGTCGGGAGTACGTTCAGAAGGTGATGACGGAGGCGTGCGCAGTGCCCGCGGCGGACGCGGAGCGTGACGTGGCGCCCGCGCGGACCGCCACCCCGCCAAGCACACCCCTTGACTCGCCAGAGAAGTCCGTGGACGACTCCAATTTATGTAAAATCTGTTACGCGGAGGAGCGCAACGTGTGCTTCGTGCCGTGTGGACACGTGGTTGCGTGCGCCAAGTGCGCGCTCGCGGCAGACAAGTGCCCGATGTGCCGCAGGACGTTTCAGAATGCAGTGCGATTATATTTCTCGTGAGAAGAGTAGCCGAATCGAAGGCTCGATTCTAGTCTTAAGGGACGGCCCGACAGAGCTGTGTGTTGGACCCCATAGCTCCTATGTCACGTTTCCACAGGCGGAGAACCCTATTGAAACTTATTATAGATAAAATAGGAACTCGCTAGTGTAACAAAAGACGAATACGCTTTAACAGCTGATTGAGAATGAGTCCTCAGGAGTACGAGAAATTTACCTAATAGTAAAATATAAAACATAATACTTAGGTAACGTTCTTACAAGAAGAGTAGATTGATACGCTTATTACTTAGTACATGATTCCGTTTTTGGCGTGATATTGCAATTATTTATTTTATACATATTATAAACAGCTTTAAATAAAATAGAGTAATAGTGCTCATTTTTTTTTTCGTACGCAAAATACGCGCATTGACGTGGAGTTGCGGACACCAGCCCGTATTACCCTAGTGCTCATTTGCGTAAGAAATGCCAGTTCAATTATATTTTCAAATGAGCCACATAAAAAATTGTTATTATCTTATTAAAGCTTCATTATGATAATTATGGGAATTTACTTTACTATTTCTGACTGTGGAATCGTGGCCTTACAGGGGCCGCCCTTGTGATGTAATAAATTAAAAGCGGTGGGGCAATTTTAAATAATAATTTATAAGAATATAATATTTTGATGTTAAAATTGATGTACACATTTTGGAAAGATAAGAATGTCAAATACGTAAGCGCAATAGTAAACCTAAATCAGGTATGTTTTTGAGGTTTACTCATATTATACAAGACTAAACTTGGTTTTATGTAAAAGGTTAAGTCTGATATATTAAGTATTAGATACAACTGCAAAGAGTGATAATATTGCAATTTGAACACAAAGCAACAATTTGGTTTTGTCATTATTTCCAAAAATGTGGGTGCGGCCTGTTGTGACATAATGTAAATAATTTAATGTAAATATTCTAGCATATCGTTTTGTCCCACCAGCAAAAGTGTAAATAATGTAAAAACTTTTAGTAGCACAACTGACAAGACAGACTACCAAAAAATACTGCATTTTGACATAAAAACTATACAAAAGTTTCTGTGTTGTTTCTTGTGCTGACCAAATGTTAAACAGAGTAAATTTTCTTAATAATGTAAATTGAAGTTCAAAACAAAACATCCTACTGACAGTTTCAGAATTAAATTAATTAATTAATGAAAGCATTTTCTATGAGACTTTTTTTTTGTGAACTAGCAAGCAATGCAGATTCAAAAAAGTCGCATTTAAATTCAAAGCAAACCTCCGAATTATATTTTGTGACATGGAATTAAAAAAACAGGCACTAGGGCGTCTTTTTAATAATAACATATTAAATTGTTTTTCATAGGTGTAATTTAAATTAGCGAATTATCACAGATGTCTATTTCATATTACTTAAAACACGCCACTAAATTATATCGTTTTTGACATTAAACATAAATAACGCATAAGAGAATTCATTTAAAGGTCGCATTAAAATTGTTTTCATGTGATTACTATTTCATTATTAATAAAAAAATGTTAAATAATAACAACATTGTTTTACTGGAATTACTCTCGAATTCACTTCGTCCACCATCACCTAGCGGTTATGTACACATACTTTCCCGCTTCCCGTCTCTGAACCCTATCCTGCGGGGTATCAGTAGCAATGGGTTTCATTTTGACAGTTCAACAACATTCATTGGTTTACGTTGTTGAGCATACAAATTTTTTGAACATACGAAGCAATGGCATTTTGAAATCTCAATAATTTTGAAGAATATTAGCAATATTCTTCAAAATGATTCAGATTGAGATATACAGGGTAATTTGTAAAACACCAACAACCTCTTAAGAGGTCACTGTACTCATCATTATGAACAACTTTTACCATGGGACCAAACCTGAAAGCGCGAAAAAAAATCAGCTGTTCCCTACATTTTGACGACTCGTACGAACATAAATGTAAGGAACAGCTGATTTTTTTTTCGCGCTTTCAGGTAACCCATAGATAGGTGGCCCATAGTAAAAGTTGTTCATAATGATGAGTACAATGACCTCTTAAGAGGTTGTTGGTGTTTTACAAATAACCCTGTATAGTATGCTAGCAGCGCCCCGCGGTTTCACCCGCATAAGTCTCGATCCCATAAGAATATCGGTATAAAAAGTATTCTATGTCAATCCTGGTTATATACTATCTGTGTGCCAAATTTCATCAAAATTGGTCCAGCCGTTTGAGCGTGAAGAAGTAACAAACATACAAACACACTCAAACTTTCGCCTTTATAATATTTGTGTGATTACGCAATAGGGTGCACTTTCTATAAGTCGATTCCACTAACTTGATTCCACTGTTGGCTGCTCTTAGCCACGAGCATAGATACTACGGACAGATCGGCAATAATATCATCTGTGGAAAGCATATACAAATAGCAGCACAAATACGTGACTTCGAAGAAACTCAAATACTGGGACTATAAAAACAGACAGAATATTCTTTTCTTGATTTTTTCTTTTTTCTTTGATTTAAAACCAACTTCAAAAATTACAAAGCGTTATATTTTACCTTTAATAAGTCGGGTATTTTATCTTATAGGCCTCGTCGGGACATGCATAGTTTAGGCTATATACAACGTGTAACGTTAAATGCGCAAAACCTGAAAATAGTTTGATTAGAATAACGAGCAGAATTAATTGAACCACTTTTTATTATAGGTCACATTTTTAAAAAAATCTTCATTAAAAACGTTGCCGTGTCTATTTATTAACTAGCAATGCCCCGCGGTTTCACCCGCGTTAATTTGAGGAAAAAACCTACTAAAATATATTCCATTACTTATGATTATTACTTAGTACATTAATACTTACTGTAAGAAGCTATTTTAAGAACATCACGCTATGATCAGTAAGAGCGGAATTAAGTATAGTGAACGTCGCAGAGCTACCGGCGGCCGTGCGGATTTATTTTAAAACTATGATATCTCCTAAGATATTCATTGGAATCAAATGATGTTAGGGCTTTTTTTTTCAAAATTAAATACTTGTGATGAATAACGTATTTATTTGGATAAGGAATATCATGTTTATGAAAACACCTTCGCAAATAATGCGTTATTTAAGAACAAATTTATTACCATAAAAAAGGTTACAGTGAGTCAACCAGAAAAGATAGATGTATGCTGTTGCAGATTTTTTTTAGAACTTTTAAGGGGGAACAATTCCGTCATACATGATTTTTGCGTAACTTTAACCATTTACGCAGCGCACGCAACGGAAGCTCTCAACAAGAATATTTTTTCCCGCTTTTGCAACATTTTTCATTGATGCTCTACTCCTATTGGTTGTAGCGTGATGTTATATAGCCTTATAGCCTTCCTTGATAAATGGACTATTCAACACAAACATAATTTTTCAATTCGGACGAGTAGTTCATGAGATTAGCGAGTTCAACCAACCAAACAAACAAACAAACAAACTCTTCAGCTTTATAATATTAGTACAGATAGGTCAAGCAAGCCAATTTCAGCGCGGCGCAGCGGCCCGGTGACGATTCCTCCCTCGGTAAAGCGTCGTCGCAGACACAAGAAACGATCAGAATGGCCAGTAAAACTAAAACAGCCCATTAAACCTTTACAATTTTTTTAATGACTTAATTTCTCTCTGAAATAGGTCAATTGAATTAAAACTCAGTTGGGGTGTCTGAGGTTTTGCGCATTTAACGTTACACGTTGTATAGCGTTTAATTGGGGTGATGAAGTACCAACAGAAATAAAATCACAATTCCTTGATTTCGTACAGTCACTTCCAGCTCTTAACTCTGTTCACATTCCTCGTTGGGTATCTTGTAGCAATGCTTGTTTAATAGAGCTACAAACTTTCATAGACGCTTCTGAACGCGCCTATGGTGCGTGTACTTATGTCAGTACGGTAGCAGACAGTTTGTGTTCGCCTTTTAGCTTCCAAAAACAAGGTCGGCCCTATAAAGCCCACAACCATACTAAGGTTGGAGTTGTGTGGTGCTTTACTGGGCACAAGACTTTCTGAAGGTACGTAAATCACTCACTCAGTTAATCACTGTTTATTTTTGTGTACTCGATGATCGTGCTTGGATGGCTGTCTACAAAGCCTAGTCGGCTTGATCAATTCGTCCGCAATACTGAGTGAAATCCAAGAAGCTTCGACCGGACAGACGTGGAGCTACGCTCCTTCTAAGAGTAACCCCGCAGTTCTCATATCTCGGGGGGTGAAGGCTGATTGCATCAGATCGTCCACTCTTTGGTGGTCGGGTCCTGATTTTCTTAATCATAGAGAAGTCAAATTTCCTACATCACCTACCTAATGCACAAACCCAATCCTTACCAGAAACATATTTACGTAAAACTGCTGACACACAAACAAAATAATATCTAACAATATATTTTCAAATTTAATTCATAAAAAATCATCATTTACATCACTCATATCATCATAGCCTATATACAAAGATTTATCTATAATTGTCAAAATCAGAATAATAAGAAATCATACTTATAAGTTTCAGAATTAAGATCATCACAGAATCTTATATTACAGATTTCTCAACAGGAAATGTTTCCTGAGGAATATTCATGTCTTAAAACTAATCAGGCATTACATACAAAATAATCGATTAACCCCTTGGGTACGGATTTATTTGAGAAAAAAATTTGCATGTGGAACGGATATAATTTTTGGTTTCTTGGAGTATGTAAAAGCAGTAAAATTTACGTAAGAATTTATTTATTTCTAAAATATTGTTAACATATGTAGTATTAAGATGTCTTCAAGTAATTAGAATTGCAAAACAAAAATAAATTAATAACAACAAAATAAAACTAAATGAAATAAATTCAAGCTATAACAAAAAACCAATTACTAATAACTATGCAGAGTGTGATATTTTTCAAAGCAAGTAGTTAAATGCAGTGCTGCTTTGCATTGTTTGCACTGCCACGTAGTCTCTTTCCTAATATTATGCTTATAACAAACACGGCACCTTTTTCCAGGGTGTTTCTTGGACTTAGTTGACGGAATGTTCTCAGGAAAGTGTGCCCAATTTTTCGCTGCCAAACGAAATGGTGTATCGCTACTTGACGGACGTCCACGACATTTATAATTTGGCAATGACAATAATTGCTCCAGCAATTCTTCGGCAATAGCTAAACGAAAGGAAGTAATGCCTGCCTTGGTTGTGCAGTTGATTTTAGAATATAAAATATAGATCATACCTATTAGATAAAAAAAAAACATTTTCTTATAACCCTCTACACATTTTCTCATAACTTCCACCAAACAATCAATCAACCAACCAATTGCTAGCGTGCTTCCCGCACGCTAGCAATTGGTCTTGTTTATCCACGCCTCCCATACCTTTATCATACTCAAGTACAGATGCCGGTTTTATAATATTTTCACTATCGCCACCTTCATTTTTTCTCCTTTTGCCTCTGTTGATCAAATCAGCATTTGAATGTTTCGTGCTTAGTATGTGAACGTCTTTTTTATCTCTCCATTTCAAAGCCAATAAACCGTGACTGGATAAAGTTTTGACTTCTCCTTTTTTCAACTTCATTGAAGAAAACACCTTTGGCATATTCTTCCTGTTTTTCCGAACAGTTCCAACAGCATTCGTATCATTTTTTAGTAAGGTAAGAAATAAATGTGGTGATGAAAAAAAAAATCCATATACAACGTGTAACCTTACTTTAAAAGAGGCTGTGCCACTTCCATGACTACACTCTCAGCAGGTATATCACTTCCCTGGATTTTATCCTTGCCAACATAAATTTTGAAACAAATACAATAACCTGATATAGATTCGCAAAGTTTATAAAATTTTATGCCAAAACGAGTTCTTTTGGATGCAATAAATTGAATAAAACTCAATCCACCTTTGAATTTCATTAACAATTCATAAATAGCTACTTCACTATCAGGAGTATAAAGGTAACAAAATTTAGTATTTAGGTAATCCACTATATTTCTAATCTTTCTTATTTCGTCATCTTTGTTTTCCTTTTCATCATCCGTAAAATGTAGAAAGCTTGCAATATCAAAAAACCTATCGCGTGGCATAGTGCTGGCAAAAATTGGAGTACTTATTGCATATACCACTACATATGCATTTTCGGCTTCTTCATTTGCGACATCAAGATGCATAATGCAATATAAGCTTTCATTTCATCAGAACTTACAGGAAACCACCTTTGGTTTTTTTTTTTGTTACACAACCTTCTTTTTCTATCACTTGTCTGGCATATCTATTCGTCTCTTCTACTATAGTGTCCCAAAAATCTTCATTCAAGACTTCTTTCAAAACATCTAAAGGCGTAGGATTACCACCTAGTCTACGCAGGCTCAAAGGATTAATTCCAGATATTTCAGAAAAACTTTTTACATCGGCTACATTTTCTTCTTCTTCCCAAATCCATTCCTCTGATACTGGTTCACGAGAAGATTCACTATCACTGCTCGATAGACGTCTTGTGCGTCTTCGAAACCTTGGTTTTATATTACTAATTGTCATCATTTTCTGGTTCACGAGAAGATTCACTATCACTGCTCGATAGACGTCTTCGAAACCTTGATATTATATTAAAATTGTCATAATTTTCTATTTCAATATCGTCTTCATCACCTTCGCTCTGTATTTCATTGTAATTGTCAATTTCAGGATCACTAAACAATTCTTCTTCAACTTTCCCAAAGTCACTTTCGCTATGACTATCATAAAATATATTTTTTGTTTTTGACATAATGGGGCAGTGTGTCGCAAATAATGTTCACCGAAATACAGTAGGTAAATGTCTCTTCTATTATGACTGATACAAGATACAATGAAATGAATAGAATTGTGCCCAACCTCAAATAACGTTTTAGGCACGTCATCCGCTCCTAGGGAAAACAAGTGAATGACGTCTCTCAGACGTCAAATGTACCCAAGGGCTTAATAAGTTTTTCTCCCTTCATTGATTCAGACATTTAATACGCGTAGGTGGACGTCTTAACAACTCCAACTATAGTTACAATGTCACGCATTCTAACCTTTTATGTAGGAAATATCACTTGACGAAAATGATATTCGAAAGAGAGCACAGAACACTCTTTCACTCAGGGCCACAATTGCTTTTAGCTTTACTGGCTTTTAGCAGGCAGAAACCTGGTTAAGCACGTAGTGCGTTCGCTGCATTCGCTTCAAAGCTCAGCCTATTCAGGTCGTCATGGGCAACCTACCAAGCGATAGGACCCTTTTTTGCATACAAGGCTTGATTATGCCGGGCCAGTGTTGATAGCCGACCGTAAGGGTAGAGGATGTAAGCTACTTAAATCATACATTTGTGTTTTTGTGTGCTTTGCAATCAAAGCCATTCATCTGGAGCTGGTTTCCGACCTCACCAAGGAAGCTTTCCTTGCGGCCTTCAGGCGATTTATTAGTCGCCGGGGCAAACCTCAACACGTGTACTCCGACAACGGCACTACATTTGTGGGAGCTTTCACGCTTCTTAAAGGTTTCATCTAGTAATATAGTCAGATCTTGGAACCAAAGACTTTAAATTTATACCTGCCTACAGCCCACATTTCGGTGGGATTTGGAAAGTACAGAAAAGTCCACCAAACATTTATTGCGTACTCATGAGTTTAACTAATTTAACATGTTAAGAGCTCTCAACCTATCTGATTCAGATAGAGGCTATTTTAACCCTTAACTACCTACCACCGCGGTCCCTGAGACCGCAACGTATTTTTGCGTTCAAATATTTCGATGTGTAATTGTCGTACGACAGTGCGCGTCTATGTCCCTTTTTTACACATCCTTTATTTAGGAAAAAACAATAGTCACAAATGCATTAGTGTATGTAATGAGAATAAACTTAACCTTTATTTGCTAGTGGGCGTTGCCGTTCAATTACAGACCTTTAACACCTCTATTCACTGATCCATCAGATCTTTCTTATCTTTGCCCTTCACACTTCCTCATCGGACGATCACTCACGCCAGTCCCTCGTCCTCAGATCAGCGACGTCAATATCCAGAGGCTACAGCGCTTCAATCGCATTGAAAAACTATGACAACATTTTTGATAATTAATGAGTATGTGTCTCTCCTGCAGCAGAAAACTAAATGGCAGATAGCTGGGCAAGAGCTGAAAACAGGCACCATGGTCTTTGTGAGCAACACTAATCTTCCTCCTCTTCTGTGGTTGTTGGGCAGAGTGGTTGCAGTGAAGGCCGTCTCTGACCGACATTGTCGAGTCCTGGCGAAGAAGGGCATCATAACACGTGCCTACAACAACGTATGTCTGGTCAACGTGTCTTCTGGTCTCTTCAACATCATTTTGAACTCTTGAAGACTTCTTTTCAACGCGGGGAATAAATTCCTGACGTCACATCGGGCCACGTACGGAGCCCGCTTGCAGCAAAATGCCGACAGTGAAGAAGGCCTCATTAACGGACAGCCCACCGGCAGTATTTATCTGCTCTTTGTTACAAAAAAAAAAAACAAACAATAATAAACATACATGACATGACGCCTGTTATCCCGAAGGGTTCAGCAGAGGAACCCTACATACTGTACATTTCGCCAATTATGTCAGTTATATCAACCGGGCACAAATCCAGATTCCGGTGGTACTGATAAATTTGGGGTTGAAAAAATCCAATAATACGTTGCCCGACCCGGAATTCGAACCCAGGATCTAGTAGCGTTTGCGACCACGAGACCAACAAAGGATTCAACACAAAACGGTGTACTTACTTTGAGTGACGGGGTTAGGTAGATAAATGCAAATTAAAAAAAAATGAAAAACATTTATTTGACATGAAAGTAAGCCATAGAGGCCTCAGACCATAAGAGATTCCACATACTTATTATTAGACTGTAGCAATTCTTGCTTTAGCTCCGTTATTTCCTTTATCATAGCGTCATCTGATGCTGTACCCTCATGTATTAGTTTGCATTTTCGCAAGAAATCTGCGATTAATTTGTGACCCTCCGTCGTTTCCTTCGTTTTAACAGCTGCCTCCACGTCGAACAAGTTGATTTCTAACTGCGCTTGTTGTGACTCGGCGTACTGAAAATTAACACAAAAATAAAAATCGGCGTGCCATAGATTATAGAGCTGAAGGCAAATTTCCGCAATTAAAAACTTTCAAAATCTAGTCGCATTTCATCTCAGCGACAGTCAGTGTCAAAAACTTGTCTAAAATGTAGGGAAATTAGAGGTATTTTTGACAGATTGAGATCACACTGTGAACGTTATTAAAATTACGAGAATCGCCCAGCTGGTGCTTTACCGATGCAAGGAGGTTAGGAACACTATTATAAGATAACGTAATATCGCGGATGTATTCCCGAAGGAGTAGGCACCGGTGTACAGTCATTAACACTAAAATATTCGGTATTATTAGGTGTACCTTATTCAGGATAGTGTGCGCTTCGATTTGAAACAAGATATCCCAAAAAGTACCTACAACTTAAAAAAATATACTTGTTGGTAATACTTAGAGGTGGTAAAATAAAATAGTGGACTGTAAATATAGGTAGGTATATTATGACTATAAGAACGCGCGCCTCTGGTCCGTGTCGTATATTGAATGGTGGTGCGTGTTAGCAGCGGCGGCGGCGGCGGCGGCTCTCGGCTCTCGTCCCCCGCTCCCCGCAAGCCGCTGTCGCCCTCCGGTCGTCGCAGTAGCTAACGGTGCTACGTTTTGTCGCCAACATACTTTTGAAATAACTTCCGCATGCATTATTTTCTTATCTAATTCTGATGACACGCTTTATGACTTATGTCTTATGTCTTAAGCATAAGGTTCGCATCGGGAAATTATCAACGCCATGTCGGACATTGCTGTCCGACATGGCGCATTTCAATGTCCGACATGGAGGTTGAACGTGTTAATTAAGAACAAATTTGGCGAAGGTTATTGAAGTAGCGAGCTGGCAACATGTTGTGTTTATACAGATGTAGATTACCGCAGATGTCCAGATGTGTTGTTGTCATTAGTAATAACTTGTTTATTTAGTTTCCTTCGATGGTCCTAGTTTATCATTTGTGACTTCAAGACACAATTGCGGCGATAAGTCCCCTCTTTGAGGAGTGGCTAGAGAGGCGCCACGGCATCCTCACCTTCCGCCTGACGCAGGTCCTCACCGGACACGGCTGCTTCGGGAGGTTCCTGTTTCGTATAAGGCGGGAAGAAACGCCCGGGTGTCACCATTGTGTGGATCACCCGGAGGACACGGTGGAGCACACGGTGGAGGTCTGCCCGGCTTGGGCAGAGCACCGCCGCGTCCTCACGGCGGCGATCGGCGGCGGCGATCTCTCGCGTCCGGCCCTGGTCCAGGCCATGGTACGGAGCGAGAGTGCATGGGAAGCCGTCACCTCCTTCTGCGAAGCAGTAATGCTTGCAAAGGAGGAGGCGGAACGCGTGAGGGAGAAGCAATCTTTGCGCCTTCACGCCCCTAATCGCCGCAGGAGACGCCCTGGGCGTCGGGAGTCAAGAGCTGACTCCCGGCCACCGTAGGCGCGGGCTTGCAGACGGCGAGCAATGGGCAGTTCGCCGTCTGGTAAGGACCAGGCTCGGGTCGACGGCGCGTTGTGTTCCACGCGCGCCTCAAAGAGATGTCAGCAGTGACGGGGTCCACTGGGGCCGATGCTTGCCAGGGTCGCGGGTTGTTCGAAAGAGTTACCGTGGCCCTTGGCACAGGCAACTGAAGGAATACGGGTGGGTTTTAGTCAGTAAAAGTCTGACACACCCTCCCGTTCCGCCCAGAACGGGAGAAGTTATTTGATTTAGTTATTTGTCACCCCAAAAAAAAAAAAAACGTCAGCTAGGTTAACAGAACCCAGCATTGCATAAATATGTTAGCGGTCACGCCCTTTATACCTGGAGGCTTTTATTTAATTTTGATTTAATAATTTTTGCTTGAGTACGTATGGTTTTTTATTGTATTTCTTGGTATATTGGCGTTGCTAGCTGACATATTATGGCAAATAATTTAATTGAGTGTTCTGTGTCTTGTAATGTTAATTACTTTGCATACCTTGTATTGTAATCAGTCAAGTATTTTCTAACTGAATAGGGAGCTGTGCTGCTGGGGAGTTTGTTGCGCCACTTCTTCTTCCCAGCGAAAGCACTAGGAAGTGGTAAAGGGCGGCCGTTTTGGGGGACTGTCTTTTGTAATTTTGACGTTTGAAAAATGCTGATTCTCAGCCTAGTTTCAATAAATGACTTTTGATTTGATTTGATTTGTCTTTAACCTGTCGATGCTGGCCTGTTAAGAGATACATCATGTAGAAAATGTTAAAAATGAAAAATAATTTCCAGTTACTAAACTCCTGGATATATTTGATTGAATTTTTGTATGCAGACTGGGAACGTCATTGGGTATACAAAGTTTAATTTATTGTTGTATTGTCATCTCCACTTTGTATTTAATTACTTGATAGCAAACATCAAAATAGCATAGACCATTGACCAACGAGTTGACATCAACATAAAAACGAGTCTGTCAGTGTCATATTTTTAATTCGGTCTGACATGTAGGTAGCGTAACTGTGAACGGACTGCCGTTCACAATTAACTTTACCTCTGACAGCAGCAACCCAACAGCAATCTTATTTGAATGAGAATAAATATCACTGTGATGACTTATCAGAGGTAGCCACCCCATAGAAATCTTATTTGAATGAGAATAAAGATCACTGTGATTTGGACACACTTGTCAGTGGCAGCAACCCAACAGCAACCTTATTTGAATGAGAATAAAGATCACTGTGCTTTGGACAGACTTGTCAGTGGCAGCAACCCAATGGCAATCTTATTCGAATGAGAATAAAGATCACTGTGATTTGGACAGACTTGTCAGTGGCAGCAACCCAACAGCAACCTTATTTGAATGAGAATAAAGATCATTGTGATGACTTGTCAGAGGTAGCCACCCAATAGAAATCTTATTTGAATGAAAATAAAGATGACTGTGATGACTTGTCAGAGGTAGCCACCCCATAGAAATCTTATTTGAATGAGAATAAAGATCACTGTGATTTGGACACACTTGTCAGTGGCAGCATCCCAACAGCAACCTTATTTGAATGAGAATAAAGATCACTGTGCTTTGGACAGACTTGTCAGTGGCAGCAACCCAACAGCAACCTTATTTGAATGAGAATAAAGATCATTGTGATGACTTGTCAGAGGTAGCCACCCAATAGAAATCTTATTTGAATGAAAATAAAGATGACTGTGATGACTTGTCAGAGGTAGCCACCCCATAGAAATCTTATTTGAATGAGAATAAAGATCACTGTGATTTGGACACACTTGTCAGTGGCAGCATCCCAACAGCAACCTTATTTGAATGAGAATAAAGATCACTGTGCTTTGGACAGACTTGTCAGTGGCAGAAACCAAATGGCAATCTTATTCGAATGAGAATAAAGATCACTGTGATTTGGACAGACTTGTCAGTGGGAGCAACCCAACAGCAACCTTATTTGAATGAGAATAAAGATCATTGTGATTTGGACAGTAATGCAAAATCACAGGTAAAATGACTGTGAAACGACTGTACAATACGGCCGATGAACCATGGCCGGTCCGAACTTTGCGCAGGCGCAATTAAACTTTTTAGGAACCAAATGGTGACATGAGGCGAAGGTGACACATGCGCGAAATTCGGCGAGCTTTTGTTCAGACCGGCCGGCGAATTGCATCTCGCAGGTTCTCCTAGGAGGTTGTCGTCTGCTTAACCGGTCTTGTCTGTGAGTGCTTCAATGAATTAAGGCCTCCAGCCAAGGCTTAAAAATCTCAAAAACTAAGTGACTACATGCTATCGGCTTAGGTGTATAATTCTAATACTAAATACTTATCACAGTTTTATACCAAAAAACAATTGCCAACGGTTATACTAATAAATTCAATGAATACAACGAACAAAATGCAAAATAACTACAAGTATAAACAAATTATTACGTCAAAATAATGTTCTTCGATGACCCGAATGCATTACGATATTCACCGAAACCGACCGAATGGCGACATTGCTCCATCTCGTTCATGCGCACGCATTTTCTGTGTATTGTGCCTTTAGTAACTCGGTATTCAACGGCTTACCGGGCGGTCAAAAATCAGCAAGCCATGTGACCTGAAGTGACGTCATAACTATTTTGTTTTTTATAGAAATTGATTTCACGCGCAAGCTGCACGCGCCTACGGCAAATTTTATAGCAATTTTTTTTTTTTTAATGTATTACAAAAAATGTAATGTAGGCGTTTTGCAATGTTTTAATTTTATGGTGTATTAAATAACTTCAGTACGATATGATTATATTTCAATGATTAATTGACTATATAGTGGTTGTATGCTTAATTTTCGAAGGGAAGCCGGTGGGAATCGGCTTGTGAGAGCGCCTCACGCCTGATGTGTATTCGGGCTACGTGCCCACCCGATGTTCTTACAAGTCAATTAAACAGGGTCTAATGGCAGTACGTAGTTTCACTGCTCTCCGTAACACACCTAACAATAATGCTAAGTTGGTAAAGCAGATTCTAACGTGCATGGAGCGGACAAAAGTAGTCCTTAAGGTGATGAACATATTTTGGATGCGACTGTACAAGTTCCTCACCTCAATAATAGATTCAGGTAGATCTGCGAGCTTGGCAACGTGTAGTCCTAGAGAATGCAGTGCGGGTCCGGGCGCAATGCGGTGCAACAACAATAGTTGTCCGTTGACGACAGACGCCTCTGCATGCGAGTTGACGATGACGCCCGGGTGGGCACTCGCCAGACGCGTCAATTCTTGGTAGTGAGTTGCAAAGAGGCAGAAACATTTACTCTTTGTTGCCAGTTCCCTGTAAATGTAAACGAGTAGTTGTGAAAAGTGCAAGGCAAGCATAAATACAGAATGTAAAAAGAACCATCACATAGCCGTTATCTACGTATTCTGTACATCAAACGCAGAAACATTGAGTAAAAATCATTGCTGGGAAACGACTTTTATTTTTGGCGATAAAATCGCTGTTTACGGCAGCGTGCAATGCATTGTAGTTATGGGTTCAGTAGTTTTGTAGATATTTAAAGTTATAATATTTCAAACCGTTAGATCGGACGGATGATTCGGTACTAAAAAAATATCACAATGACGGCGAGTATAAGGGTCTTTTGGCTTCGTTAAGTGTCATTTTACATCCGTTATTATCTCGACGAATTTGTTAAAATGTATTTATGATGAGGTCTGAAGCACACGTCGATCGGCATACGTTTCGTGTCAATTGCCCGGTTCGGGCGACACCTTCGATTGTATTGCACGATCATCTCACGAAAACTTTAATCAATTTTGACTTTTTCTCATTAAAACTGTTCGTTGACGCGTAGCATCTTCAACGTCCTCATTTGCATCGTACTTACAAGGTTACTTACATTTAGTACCAATGTAACTTTTTCAATTCATAAGTACTTTCTGACTTTATCTTGGACATTACTGACATCGGTGAAGGCAAACATCGTGAGGAAACTTGACTTATAGTTAATATAAGTCTGAAATCGCCAACTCGTCTTGAGCAAGCGTGGTGATAAATTCTCGTGCCTTTTCTGTATGAGAAGAAAACTTTGCCATGCAGTGGAACAATAATTGGCTGGTAATATAAGGTTTTAAATACTTAAAACCTTCTAATACGAATACCCAACCACCACCAACCATATGTTTAACCATATGTTAAGATTTTCAAAGTCGACCAAACTGATTGATAACTTCAGGGATCACACGAATCATTTCCCGACCTTATCTTGCTTTGGCCTATAAGGTTAGATATTTTATGTACTTACTCTGCGATAGCCCAAGCTATGCCGCAGCCCTCGTATGTTGAAGTGCCTCGTCCTAATTCGTCGATAAGGACGAGCGAGTCGGGTGTCGCAGTCTAGAATGAATAACAGCGTTGGTTACAGATTTCCAAAATAACATAACATAACATCACGCTTGAATTCCCTGAAGGGTGAGGCAGAGGTGTATTAAACCCTTCATCTGTGACACTCGCCCGCTCCGGGCGAGTACACAGATTACCACGTCTGTGTCTGTGTGAGCGAGATAGATACAGTTGTTATAAACAAATTTACTATTACAGTGATTAACCGCCCTTTCCGGGCGGGACACAGACGCAGTAATTTGTGTACCCGCCGGGAGCGGGCGAGTGACACAGATGAGCTTCTATAGTACACCCACATTTCACCTGCTCTGTTAAAGTCGCAAGTGAAAGAGGGCGAACCTATTGCTAGTGTCCGAGCACAAATCCAGACTCATTTCATCATATCCGAGAAATTCCAGATGGAAAAACCCTATAACCCCAAAATCCGTTTTCACGAGAATTTCACAACCATATAAGTAAGAATTTCAAGAATAAAAAAAAATTAATGATCTTATAGTCAAAACTTCACTGATAAAGAAAAGAACAAAGGCGAGAGATGCGGTCAATCAGGTCCGGATACTGAAATGGAAATGTTCAGGTCATATTCAGAGACCTATTGATGAAAGATGGTCAGAAATAGTTACAAAATAAAGAAGGAAGGGTAGAGCATTTAAAAGATGGAGTGACGACATCGTACTATGGCCGGAAACTTATAGCCCAGACTTGCAAAGGATAGAACCACATAGAACGGTTTGGAGGAAGCTTTCACCGCAAAGGTCGGTCCTACGCCTAACAATACATACCAATTCTAGGCATGAAATAATATTAAAAGACTATTTACAATAAAATATTATTCCCGAAAGTATTATCAATTCATCTTATTACTAAGCCAAACGTTGAATATTATGCTTGCCGCGTATGCTATCTCTCATTCAGGAATTAGAGAAAGGGGCGGCGTGTGATGCGAAAATGTATATCTGCGGGTGAACAAACTTATAAAGACATCGTTGTGAAGTTTGGCATCAGGCTAATAGACCGAGTTCCAAACGTCGAGATACGTAGACGTGGGAAGATCTGCGATATCGGACCACGTATTATGG
>OX451394.1:10595724-10692227 GCA_949629135.1 Eremobia ochroleuca | reverse complement strand
GTCGTTCTGTAGTTTCTGCCTATCCTTATGGAAAAAAGTCGAGAGTTTATGTATCTATGTAAATATAAGTTGGTTAATAATAAATAAATAATGAAGGATTATTCAGGATACCTACTTCAAGTCCATATCAACGACGACAACGAATGTAACCCTGGGTGCGACTTCAGCCAGATGTATCGAATGCGGAGCACAAGGACTCCCAGCAGGTCCCGCACATAAATTTACTACAGCACTATTCTCCGTCGACAACCCTGCAAAAAATTCTTCAATATTTCAACATCATCATCTGCCTAGCCTTTTTCCCAACTAAGTTGGGGTCGGCTTCCAGTCTAACCGGATGCAGCTGAATACGGATATGGAGTGACTGCCTATCTGACCTCCACAACCCTTTATTGGGTAATACGATATCCCTAGGTAAGACTGGTTATCACACTTTCGGGCTTCTGACTACCCGTAACGACTGTCAAAGATCCACGAATGACAGCCAAGAACAACGGCTTAACGTGCTTTCCGAGGCACGGAGGGGTCTCGGTATGTAAAGATGGTCACCCATCCACAGACCAACCGCGGCAAGCGTAGCTTAACCTGATCGATCGAGCTGTGCCGCAGTTATTATTTAGCCACGGGCCCCTCTTTCATCTTTAATATTTCAACCTTGAACATAATAATGGAAAGGAAATAACATTAATGGAGTAGTAAAACTGGGCTAATTTCCTTGATGATGCACGCAAGCTATTGGCAAGTTTTTTTTTATCATTGTCCTCTCAACCAACGCACCTGCCATCTAATCTCTTCACCACCCTTGGTTGACTGGTAGAGAATGCCTAAGGCATTAAGTCCGCCTTTGTACCTTTTTGTGTGCGAAAAGTTTAAATAAATAAATAAAGCAATTACGCAGTGGATCCCAAATAGCAGCAAACGACTTCGTGGCAGGCCCAGAAGTAGATTAAATGCACTCTTCTAATATTCTTAAGACCTGGCGTCAGATGGCAGTAGTTAGAACCAATACACCATGCTTTTTTTTACCATCTCCAAATTTTTACATGGTGTTCCACCCATGAATATGAATAACATTCACTATGGAACCAACTCTGAGATCACGAAAATAAATCAGCTGTTTCATACATTTTGGTCAAGTAGGTATTGAAATTTTGTATTAAACAGCTGATTTTGTTTTCGTGATTTCAGAGTTGGTCCCATAGTGAAAGTTGTTCATATTCATGAGCAGAACACACTGTAAAAATTTGGAGCCTGAAAAAAAAAACATCCAGTGTATTAACCTGCAGCAGTGGGACTAAAAAATAAATAAGAATCATTTTGGAAAAAAAGTTACTTTCAGTATACTCACAAGGCAATCGATTAATTTCAAGATTTTCTTCATCCGAGTCTTCGTTATTAAGGTCCTTCCAATATTCTTGAGCGGCGATGCATTGTATGCTCAATAAAATCAAATCCGGGGGTGACAAGTCTTCACTTCCGCGACTAGAACACATCAATATCTTAGTCAAAAGGTAAATTAAGTAGTACTCTAAAACTTATGGTGGATCCACACGATAGACTTTTGTTTGTACAGACATCTGTAAAGACTGAAAAGTCGGATTCTTGACTGCGTGAACATTTTTACTCGGACTTTATAGTCCGAGTAAAAATGTTCACGCAGTCAAGAATCCGACTTTTCTAATGCACCAACATTTGTCCGTACTGTTTTGTTGCAAAGACAAAATTCTATAGAAGTCTGTATCGTGTGGACCCACCATTAGTTTATAGATTCGATGGTGGTATTCCTAAAACTTACTGAACTTATCAAAAAATTAAGATACTTTGTATCCGAAACTCCAATTCCGAACATATTTAACATCCGTGCCATTTGCCCAGCTTTAAGGTGTTTTATACGCTGTTTCGCTTTTATACATATTGTTGTTTATTTTTTTTTTGACCTAAACAGTATAATAAGCAGGATCCATCACCAACAGGAGATCATTCAACTTTATGAAATTAAAAAGTTCATTACCTACCTGGAATAAAGTGCCAGTAACTTATCCCCAACAAATAACATGAGATGACTGTGTGTGTAGGGTAGTTTAATATCTTTTGAAGCACTTTTGAGGGCATTCAGTGCAGCCATAGTAGCTCCACTTTCGCCAATCACGCCATTGGCACCGGGTATCGTGTCGCCTTTAGTGCGGCTGTCCATAAGAACTGAGAGCCAGTCTTGATAAATTGAAGAATGGAGACTGAAAATTATTATTGATGTTACCTATAGTTGCATTCTATAGTTTCTGCTTATCCCCAATGGAAAAGTCATGAGTTTATGTTCTGTTTAATTCTCTTTAAAAAATATGTAGTATAATTTGTGCCTTGAAAAAGGATTTTAATGATGATTAAATAAGGTATGATTATATTTTTCAAAATTACTTTTATATTTTTGGAATACTAGATCATTTAGTAGTTCACAGAATAGGTAGTTAATAGTTTCTAATTCTAATAAATCATTACAATGAGTTTATTCATAATTTGAAAAAAATAATAATATATTACTTACAAACCAACCTAAATATTGTGATATTTATGTGTTGTTTATGTTAATGCTTTAAGTAATTAATAAAATGAACTTACAGATTAATGTTCTGGCCACAAATGTGTTGTACAAATGTTTTGAAGTCCAATAGTTCTCGATGGGCATCATCAACATAATCCTCACTTATTATCATGAACACATGATCAAGCCACTGTGGGATATTCACAAAATAAAAGATAAAAATTACTTATGTTACACCATCTTGGGGTGGCAATACATATTTATAAATAAAAATCAATTGCAACTTGTATCAAAGATCATATCTTGAAAATAACTGGCTGATCTTTTGTATGTTGTGTTTGTCATTGTCAGAACAAGGTTTGTTTGATTTATATTTTGGAAAACCCACCGGAAAAGTCAGGACTATGGATGAACATCTAAATAAAAAAAATTGGAGATGGAGACCTGAAATTCACCCATGCGACACCGGACACAAACAGCTAGTAGTCTATTTTGGCGAATACAAACTACCTCAACAGCACTACATAAAGTTAATTTTGCAATAGAAAATTTAAGCAAATGTCTAGATATACATCTAGAGTGTGGATGTATTCCAATTAAATATACCTTCATAAGAGTACCTTACCTCATCAAACACTAGTGTCGTCTTGTCTGTACACTGTATGGAAGAGTATGTGTTACCAAATTGTGCAGCCATAACACGCTGGGATGTTATTATAGGGGCCAGTAGCTGTGACACTGTATTGTTCTCTGTTACATCTGCCTGATTCTCCTGATAGGATTATAACAAGTTTGATTATTGATAAATTAAACACTGGGCATCATAGTCTGACTAAAAATGTTTTCACAGTAATTCTTTACCCAAATTGAAAGGTTGTTCAATATTATTTCTTTAGAAACAAAGCCCCATTCTTGATTAATAACGTATTTTATTTATTGGTACTATTACATATTGTTTGCACATAGTGAGTTAAATATTAGGTTTAGGAGCTACTTACTAACATTTGATGAATAAATTCACTTATTAGGATGTATAGAGTAAGAATAATCGTGAGAAATACCTATTAAAAATACTTGCCTGAACCCCGAACGTCTTCATACGCTCAATGAAAGCGAAGTCCCATTTTCCAAACACCAAATCGTTAACACTATCAAATACCAATGCAGCCTTCATTTTTATCAGTTACGTTACCAACTTGTGATTAAAAGTATTATTGGGCTGGAACTTTTGAAATGTTACCAAATCAAATCAGTTAAAATGAAAACTTAATTAGTGGACCGATTTCCTCTCGCATGAAAAATATCCACACAGTAACTGAATAACAACACAAACTCGACCTAGAAAGTCAAATGCATTTTAATGTGAATCGATCAAGAAACAAGTACATACAATAATATAATCCTCTCTGAGTGAAACAATAAAAATATTATTTTAGTTCATGATTTCAAGTTTTCTTTTACAAGAGGCGGAGTAGGCAGTAGCAGAGCAGCAGGAGCAAAGCACTATAATAATTTTTTATCAGGATTTTTGACCTGACGCTGAGTGACAGAATGACAGTGACATTACTTTTGACAGTTGACTGTTATGCCCGTTGAGTTAGGAAAAACTTTTTCTACGTTTATGGCCACATCTACACGCTCACGCTTGGCACTTCAGACAACAAATCGACCACATACTACATTAAAATCAATCAACTGAATCAACTCATCATAGTCCACAGCTGCACATACCATAGGCCTCTTCCAGGCTATGCCACAACACAACAATTTGCTTGCAATTTCACTTGCCTGCCGCAAATCATATTTACTACTGCACAAACGCATCGCATGAGCTTTCATAAACATCCTTTAATTTAACAAAAATCGACAATCAATACCTACGATCAGCAGCAAGAGCTTTCACGTTGCAGGCAGGGCTGCAGGATGCCTTCGAATTAGAAGCTGGTACAGTGTAGGTGTCGTTATCCTTGTCTGTCATTTCATTTAGATTATTTACTTGATAAGTAAATCATTTAATGTCTTTGCTTATACATGAATTGGCACTTGGCAGTTTATCGCTTTGTTTACAAGGTAGACTAAGGTAGGGTAAGCTTTAGTTTAACTGCCGTCGAATTGAGAGTCCATATTTGTTACAGACAGATCTTGTTATTAGAAGCCTCCATGCAAAGTTTTAACTTGCGGAGATTAACGGCTTACAAGAAAAAATAATCAAAAATATTTAGCAATATTTCGTCACTTTTGACATTTTGTCTTGCAATTCAACGTTTCGTTTTAATTATTTATTTTACCATTTATCTATGTATGTACACATATAAAACAGAAAAGAAATTCTTTCTTTCTTCCAGCATGCCTGTAATAGGACAATAGATAGAGAGTTGTAGGCAGCGTGTGAAAGAGGTCGGAGGCGTGTGTGAGGGGGCGTAGTTTACGTAAGTCAACGCACTAAAATGTTTTGCTTCATATTAATGATGAAATAAATACGTGTATTTAGACTCTTTTTATGCATATTTTTTTACCAATAAACCATTTTTTTATTTTTTTTTTATTCTAGGGCGGATCCGACACGTCAAAGGTTTATAAGTTAAAAGGCCTTAGCCTTCGTGGTTTTTTTTTTTAAGCCTCAAATTCCTTCCGGGCCAGAACCGAATGTATTTTTGTTTTGTCATTTTGGAGGGTTTTTAACCCTTAACTTGGCAAGTGTACTAGAGGGCACATTAAATTATGATATGAATTTCGGCATGTGACCTATAGAGCACAGATCAGTTTATAGAGAATACAATAAGAAATTATTAAATGTCAATGTGTTTTAATAATTTTAGCTGTAGCTCATTTTACAAACGTTCGTCTGTAAATGTCATAGTTTTTGTAAAACGTCATTTTTAAACATTATCCGCCAAAATGTCGAATCGTCAAGAACGGATCTCGCGCCTTAAGGTAAAGGAGATGTTCCAGAAATGTATGGAGCCTGGGCTAGCACTATGTACACCATATGTAAATATTGCTGTATAATACTGTAACCGCTTTTTATTGTTAATTTTATTTAATTTCACTTCATTTCAATGTACCATTCAAATTAACTTTGTGAAGGAGAGCAACACAACATAAAATTAAACATGGTGGATCAGATCGTACCGGTAGCTATGCGAAAAATGTCATTTTGACAATGACATTTGATTGACGTGTATCACGTTATAAAAAAGCATAAAAAGCAACACGAATTTCGAAAATCTTGGGTTTCGGTTTCGATAAAGTATGAATACAAGAATTCTACTAGACTGCGGCAGCACATCTTCTATATCACCTATTCTACCAGTTAGAGATTGGTTATATCGGTATCAAGAGAAGCAAGAAACGAAACAAAGGCTATTTTGTTTATCAACACGGTCCTGCTGCTTCATTCTTTAGTGCCTATCAATATACTCTGAACTTGGATAATTCATAGGAGAGTAGTGAGCTGTGCAGTTAAAGCAGCTGCAGGTTATTGTTAAACTACAAAGAAAAAACCAACTATTTTAGGCAGCAGCAGCATAATCAGCCTATAATGTTCCTACTGCTGGCACATAGACGTCCTTTCTGTAAGAGAGCGGACTGTAATCCATCATGAGGGCCCAGTGCCCAACTAAGCGCTAACAATTTTTCAAACAAGTTCTATGTTAATTCCTAGTATTTATATTATATAGCGACATTAAGAGGATGAGAAATCAGTCATTAGATGTATATAAATAAAACAACTTGTTGGGACATATGATTTTAATTAGTTTTCGACATCATCCCTTATCAATATTCCATCCAGGAATGACGCCGGTGCTTCTATGTTGTCTTGGTACCGAGCCCAACCCAAATACCACACGATGGTCATGATGTGAGCACAGCAACCCACTGTCCGTTGTCCGGAGATACAATTACAATAATAGCTAATTATTTTATCATCCCAACTTGATCCTTCCCTGGCTAGCAATATATATGTATAATATGTTCGTCCTGAGCTATGTCGAGATTTTATACGACCTCTGATTAAAAGAGGATCAAGTTGGGATGGGGTTGCTTCTGCTACTACTTCCAGTTGGTCCGATACTTCTACCTGAAATGATCCATGCTGCCTAATATGTTCCCCGAAATAGCTTCTAGCCTGTTTTATTTGATAGGTACCCAGCCCAAAAAGTATCAAGTCAGACATGGTCATTTCAGGGAAAATACTTAACTCTGGAAGTTGACCATCAATTCTTGTGAATTGGGCTCTAAAGCGGTTGATCCGGTTAGCAATTATAAGTTCTGCTAACCGGTTGGGCATATTTTTTCTCTGTATTGCTCGAGTAAGTATAGCATCAGCATCTGGTCTATTTTCAATCACTGGATGGAAGGCATTAATTATAGCTGCACAAACACGAACATCGTCCATCAAATGGGTGGCAGCCAAATTAAAATATTCATGTCTCAGTAGCTTAAAGTCTCTTTTCAATCGACCGTTAACGACCTCTACCACCCATCTGCATAGTGTCACACACCTTGTTTTGTTTGCATTGATGGTTGATAACTGAGTCTCTCCTTGTTCTAAGGACTCGGGTTTATATACTTTGAAGCCCAAATCCTCTAGCATTGGAATGGAATCACGAAAGCCTCGATCCAAAATGAAAACGTCATTGGGCTGAAAAAAAGCCCTTAGACCTTCGTTTTCATTGTGGAACAAAGCTTTCATGATGTCCGAATCTGATTTCGTTGCTGGATAGGGCCCCAAAATATCAATAATGTAACCATCAATGGCAAAAATGAGAAAAGGTTTAACAAGGTTTCTGTATTTGTGCAAGCTATAAGTTTTTTTCTGGAACATGTAGTTGGATGATTTTTGAAGGTATATGTAGGTACCATCACATATTAGTAAAACCATCAAGTGTTATGGATGCATTCGGTGGCTGGATATCAATTTGTTGCACAACTTCTTGCTCCATTCCTATATATTCCTGTGCACGTGTCCAGCAGTTGGAACAAAGAAGCGCATGTTCTGGTAACTGAAACAATACAACAAACAATTTACTTACAAGGGCAACAGAAAGGGTTACTTATAGTTAAATGCACAGTGGCATTACTTGTGTATGATGGTTTAGTAAATTGAAATAATTTAACCTCATTGGGGTAAATTCTTGCTGCAACTTCATCTCTCACACGACCACTAGCCACGTGGGTTAGCCTTCGGTGTAGTGACATTCTACACCATGCACACGTAGAGTCTTGATGAAGGTTAGATAGGCCTGGAGTTTGCCGGTTATCCTCAATCCTTGTAGCATGCTCCACATTTCTACGTGCTGCTACCCAACAAGCATAGCAAACCAGTCCTCCTGGTGGAATCTGAATAAAACGAAATACAATATTTATTGGCTATACACACAATTATTTCATTCCAAAGTAGGTAATTAAGGAAGTTGTTAATGTTACCTCTCTTGGATATATTGTTTCTGTTATTATGGTCCGTTCAGGTCCTTCAGGTATGGAGTGGCTGCGTGTTTGGGCAAGAGACCGTCGGCACCATACACATGCATTCATAACAACAGCAGGAGCTACTATGATTCCTTGTTGTTGTATTGTACGCCGAGTATGTACCCAACAAGAAAAACATAGTAAGCCACCCTCGGGTATCTAAAACAAAAAAAAAAAATTAAGATTTAGTTATTTCAATATCACCTTTACTGACTCATCTAAGGCAATGTTTCCAAAAATTAAATTGTGACTCTTCTTTTTCTTCCTGGAATGATGTTGTCTTGGATTATAATTAAGAAACATCTGCATTTGTGACTGTCTTGCATGAATAAAAAAGAAAACAAAAGAGGTGCTTACCTCTCTTGGAGCAATTGCTTCAGCAATATATTGCCTTTCGGCACCCTCGGCAATAGAGTGAGTGCGCCTCCTAAACAAAGATGTCCTACACCTAACACAAACATTGCTATCATGGTGATGCTGGAGTTCGTGATCTCCATGTGCCAGAGCACTATCATTCGACATTTCTTGAATTATGATGCCAAAGCATTGTGAGCACATTACTCCATTTTCATCAACCTAAAACCAAACAAAAAATGAGTTATTATATATTTTATAGATATTTTACAGTATACAGACAAATAAAATGTTTTTTACCAGACGGCCGAGATACCGCTCGATGACCGAGATTATTTCGGGACCCATATCATCGGTAGCGTAGGACTGTTCATTTTCATCTATTACAGAGGTGCACTGTAGGCAAGCCATTGTCAATAAACTGGAATAAGTATGAGTTAAAATCTGTTAGAATAAGGAACAAGGGAAGAAAAAATTACATAGAAATAGCATTTGAACAAAACTACAAGTAAATGCACGGTTATGGGACATACCTGAAACTGAACTTGTTATTGTAAATAACACACGACGGAACCCAAATCACAGGCGAATCAGAAACCATATAACAAAGCCGGGGTCAACAGAGAAGCAATCGATCAATGTCCGTAATAGTAAACTGGGTCGCAAAAAAAACAATCACTGAAAACTCCAAAACACGTCCAATTCAATCCTACAGCAAAGAAAGACTCCACAGACTCACAGACGTCACTTCTTAAAACTATCAAAGTCGTTAAACGCCATGTCAAACACAACTGTCATGGCTGCCCTAAAAATAGGGTTAACTTATTAAAAAACTTTTCAAATGATCATTTTTGTACACCTGTACCCTTCTTCAAATTAATTTGTCATTATTTTTATAAAATTCCCCTATTTTTATCCTATTTATCTATGTAGTGTACATATTGGTAGCCCAAAATCAAACATTTCCTTTACTTGTATTTTTTTATTTAGTTGTTTTACTTGGTGTATAACACGAAATTTTCATTATTCAATAATCAATTAATGATTATATTACTTTATTTGATCAGCTTTCACCATTTATTGTTAGATATTTTGCTGTAAAGTTAATTGTGCCCTGTAGGGTACGCTGCGAACTTTATAGAAAACAGTTCTTGTACCCTGAGGGTACCTTGCCAAATAGGTTTAGTTTAATTTATGTGACCTGTAGGTCACATACTTATTTTGTATTGATTATTTTTTGTGCTCTTGACCATACAAATACAGGTTGAAATTGAAAACATGCGACAAATCGAAGTGAGAGATTGTACTCATCATTGTGAACAACTTTTACTATGAGATAAAACCTGAAATTGCGAAAAAAAAAATCAGCTGTTCCCTACATTTATGTTCGCATAACTCGTCAAAATGTAGGGAACAGCTGATTTTTTTTTTTAATTTCAGGTTTGGTCCCATGATAAAAGTTGTTCATAATAATGAGTACAATCTCCCATTTCGATTTGTCGCATGTTTTCAATTTCACCCTGTATTCATATAAACATACATTATAACGTTTTTTATAATCATTTGCATTTTGTTTTAGCGTATTATGAATGCTATAATAGGTACCTCAAAAAGACTCGGACACAGATTCTGACGTTTCTGATGAAAATACTATGAACAAACATATTGTTGAGCAAACGTATTATGTAAGTGATACAGATTCATCAAGTCTAGATGAGACACCCAAAAACATACAATGCACGATCAACCCCAGTCACATTGTTGGCCATAAAATCACCACTACTTTTACACCCTGCAGTTCAGTACCGACACCAGCAGCATACATATCTATTAACTTATCATATGTAAATTAAAATAATGAAATATCGTTGTATCAAGATAGCCCATCACAGGAAGATGGCGAAGAACAATCTTCATTGATGGTACTTCACTGCAATAATACCCCACCGTTAGAAACATCAAGTCCATGTCCGGCTGGCGCTAGAGATCTCGAAATCGATATTGATGAAATGCGATTGTGCATAAAAAAGGACCGAAATTGTTTTGTAAGTTTTCACAGTAGGGAATAAGTACTAAATAAGTAAATAAAGAGGATTTTTTCTTGTGTCTGAACTAATTAGTAGATTAACTTATTTACAACTAGGTTTGTTTTGATTACGAACAATTGTTTTGATTTATTTGATTAATTGTAAGGAGTTTATAATTTTTTTTTGTATTTTTCATAAGTAGATAATTTATAATTGTGCTATATTTTAAGTTCGATATTTTTGATCTCATATATGAGGCTGTTTTAGTTAGATAGCTTGAACAAATAAACTAGTAATTATTTTTATATGTTTAAAGTTAATTCTAGACAAGATTTAGCTTTTGAAATGTTAATTTTTGTTTAGATTTATAAGTTTTGTTGATATATTTTGTTTTGTCATTTCTTTTAATAAATTACTTAGTTTGTGAATACAAAATATTGTTTTTATTGTTATTTTGTATATTATTACCACGTCAACATTATTGTAGGCAAAAGCGGCATTGTGCCTTGCAGGGCACAAATAACAGTGATTACTAATTTATGCGAAATTGGTAATGTACCCTTTGGGGCACTATTAATATTTTATAATGTAACAAACTAATATTATAAAAAATATTACTACTATGTGTTTAAGCCCCCCCTAAAGTTATTTAAAAATAAATAAATTGTTAATTTTAAATTTTATACTTTGCCAGAATACTGTACCAACATGTGCTATGCATTTTGCCAAGTTAAGGGTTAAACAGTTATTTACTGCAAAGAGCTGGACACTTTTTCAACTTTCCCCCCCATGTGAGACGGTTCTCCTTACCCCTACCCTCCATACATTGACACTAGTCATACTGACAGTGACTGAGTGAAAGACAGAACTGACAGATGTCATTTCAATGGGATAGTGACTGGGAGGGGGGCGCTGATTGATTATTATTCTAACCTAACAAACGAACTAAGATATTTTTTTAAATTTATATATATACAAAAACTGTTATATATAAGAAAATGGCAACCAAAAAAGAAGCTATGGTAAGTAACACCTAAATTTGTGTTGATATTTATTTTTATTAATCAAGATATTTACATAATATAAGCTAACTAATTACTTTCTGTTATAGAATTGTTTAATTATTATTTGTGATAATAAACTTGAGTACTAGCCATAGGAACCTGCGTAATTTCAAAATTAGGAAAATAACAAAATATATTAAACCTATTTATTTCAGAAAAAACTCAAATCTTTATGTACTGTAACTATTGGGGGATCGTTAGCATATCAGTTAATTTACTACAAAAAAGATTTTGATGGATACTATACTAATGTTCTGCAACCACTTATTCAATATCTTAGCCCTGAGTGGGCACACAATTTTGGAGTGGCAGCTATAAAATTTGGGTTCTTCCCTCCTGAAAAGGCTGACGATCCACAAATATTGGTAAGTTCACTGTAATATCAATAATAAATTTTAATAAATACAGTCAATATAGTAAAAATATAAATTGTTACTTTTCAGAAAACAAAATTCCTTGATCGTGAATTGAATAACCCAATTGGAATAGCAGCTGGTTTTGATAAGCATGGTGATGCTGTAATTGGTTTGAGAAAATTAGGTTTCTCTATCGTGGAAATTGGCTCCGTCACACCAGAAGCACAACCTGGAAATCCTAAACCAAGAGTTTTCCGTTTACCTGAAGACAAGGCAGTCATTAACAGATATGGTTTCAATAGTGAAGGTCATGATGAAGTGTACAAGAAAATAGATATGATAGAAAAACCACTTCTGGATAAAGGATTACTAGGAATCAATTTAGGAAAAAATAAGTTGTCTGATAATGCTATTGAGGATTATATTCTAGGAATAAAAAAGTTCTCGAATGTAGCTGATTATTTTGTAATAAACATAAGCAGGTACATAATAAATATTGAAAAAAAGAAAACATAATTGAACAGTCTTGTGAATAACTAAACAAAATAATCCAACTTTTTTTTACAGTCCTAACACTCCAGGCCTAAGGTCATTACAGAAGAAAGAGGAACTATATCAACTTTTGAAAGAAGTTAATAATGCAAGAAATGCTTTGAAGACTAATAATAATCCTCCATTACTTCTTAAACTTGCACCAGATCTAAGCAATGATGAAATGAGTGAGATTGTTTCAGTTATCTTAAAGAAAGAAAGCAAAGTGGATGGCCTAATTATCTCAAATACAACAATTGAGAGACCTCAACTACAGAATACTGAGTTTCCAAATGAAGAAGGAGGTTTAAGTGGAAAACCGCTTACTGTTAAATCCACAGAAATGATTAAGCAGATGTATAAAATGACCAAAGGTTGGTAGTATATTATTTTCATTAAATTAATTGTGCAGGACAGCCAATCACATAGTTTAAGCTTTAGGGTCAAATACTTATAGGCATGTGTTATTTTAATTTTTGGGCAGCAATATATGATAATAACGATTTTTATAAAGTAGGTGATGCCAGATGTTAGAAACCCTATGGTGCTTGGGAACTTTGTGTCACATATTGTATTTGCTTATTGCGGAGCGTCATAGTAAAACTCATTGTTTTACTAGTATCTAAATATTGTGTTAGTTGTAATGAAACCAAAGATCACACCTTCATACAAATATGCATTTCTTTAGTAACCTCTTTAATAGATTGTAGTTTATGTTTTGTGCCGACATTGTTATTCACACCAAATGTTCCTATAATATTTTTGAATAAACAATAATAGACTAGCAAGTACCTGTTGAGAGACCCAAAATGTGGAAAATGGTAGGGAAAAATTGACACCACTGGGGCATACAAAAGGGTCTTGCTTGTCCAAACAAAGTTAGCTCCTATTCAGATCTGGTATGAGACAGTAGGCTGAGTAGACTTCAGTACTTGCTACCTTTGACAATGGAATATTGTATTTATATTTAAGTTTTTCCACTGTGGTCCACCGTCCATCTTCACAGTGACTAGTGTCCTGTCATATTTCTACCCTCCAATCTAGCTCAATGTGCAACTCAATGCACAAATTAATGGTATTATCAACAGTTTGCAGGTTGTCTGTACTGGGAAAACAGAACTGGGGCACTATGAACATGAGTTATATAATTTTGTTTGTGGATCATCACGAGGTTGAGGGTCGCGTTTTTTTGGCAAAGTTTGATATTATATTCCAGTTTGCCCTAATCTGCAGACATCTTTGTTGACTTATAAATAAGTAAAACATTGTTGTTCCAGGAAAAGTGCCCATTGTAGGTGTAGGAGGAGTATTCACAGGCCAGGATGCCTATGATAAGATCTTGGCTGGTGCAAGTGCTGTACAAATATACACCGCTTTGATTTATCATGGACCACCAGTTATATCACAAATAAAGAATGAATTAGCTGAACTCCTCGAACGTGACGGATACAGCAGTGTCAATGAAGCAGTTGGTAAAGGAATTAAATATTAGAAGATTGTTATGAATGAAATACTACCTCAATGATCAAGTTTTTATTTGTAGTTGTTTACATATTTACCAAAAATGATTAATATTTACTTATATTTTTACCTTTATGATTAACTTATAATATTTATGTAAGATGACCTATAATTATTGTGAATGTGTGTTTTCATTGTTTCTTATCATTTATTCCCACACCACCATCTGAAAAAAACAAAAAAAAAGAAAAATATATATATATAAGGATGAAATAAAAATACCAAATACATGGAGCAACCCAATGTTTATCATTCATAGCTATGCCTACCATTTCTACCTAGTATTTTACACTTGGGCAGGAGCTGTTGAATTTGACGCTTACATTCTTCTAAATTTTCAACACTCTCCAATTGAAACAACTCCAGTGATTCCAGTTTATCAAGAGCTTTCAGTTCTTTTAATCCAGCATCTGTGACATTTAGACACTTGGACACTTGGAGATATTTTATTGTTTCACGTCCATGGGAGAGTCCCTTTAGAGCCCTGTCATCAATGTAGCTGGCACTGTGCAGGATAACTTTGCTCAACTTTGTGCACCCAACTTAAAAAAGAGACATTAATTAAGTGGGAAACTGGCCATAAAAGATTAGATGTTAATTATGCTATTGCTTACTAAAATCAAAGTAGGGCTTATTCTTTTAGTTTAAAGTACTATTCATTATAGATAGTACTCTTAATTGATTATACGACGTGTGACGTACACTAATCAAGCTACTACAATCTGTCAAATTTAATTAATAGATTTTCAACTTTATCGCAAAAGTGTTACATTCAAGGTTAATTGGTAAAATTTGACAGTATCAGGTAGTTTGATGTGCTGGCGTGTGTACATAATGCAAATGTCTATTAAAACATTTTCATTCTGCACACAACATTACCCACTTATATGAGGGAAGCCATAATATGAAATAGAAGAATCTGTGCCATCAATTTCAATTAATTTTGGAACTGGTTGTTTTTCTGGCGGTAACATGTTGTAATCAGCCAATTTTTTTCCACCGTCCCAGACTACCTTGCCACCGTTTCGCAGCACCCATTCAGCACATGTACGATCTGGGCCAAATTGTTTGATACGGTCGATATCAGGCTTATTAAAGCTCATATTAACATACTCCCAAAACGTTCTGACTTGGTTGTCTCTTGGTACAAATATCCTAGGAGCAACCGCTCCTAGAACTTTCTGGAAGGGAGAAATAAAATAAGTTGGTAATCGTAATATCATGGACACGTAAATTATTATATAACAACAACGCGAAGGCAACGTACGTGACTCAGAGAACACAGCATTTTACGGTGATTTTAAAATGAAGATATAATACAAATACTAGTAAAAAATGGTTTATAACTAAGTATTTATTTTTGTACAGTGGAGGATCGTAGTCGTTAGCGTTACTTACTCGTATAATGACATTAATGACATATCTTTGACATTAAAATATAAACAAAACTGTTTATATTTTAATGTCAAACATGTCAGGTCACATTTGTTTGTCATTGTTACGAGGTTGGTCTCTTGTACGCATGGTATTAGAAGTTACTATTGGAAATATCTTGTGAACAGATTTTAGTAAAACTCGCAAAAATGGTTGGCTTTTTTTATTTCAATAATTTTCAATATGACACACATCTTTTTATAAACAAAGTTACCTAGCAACCAATGTATCCAGCATACAACTTCTTTAACACCCCCACTGTATGCCTATACATTTTTTAAAATAGTCCTGCTTAACTCTAGTAAGTCCTTTTGTGAAGATATCAGCGGGCATCTCATCAGTCTTACAATATTTGATACAAATTTCATTTGCCTCGGCCAATTCCCTCACATAATGGTATCTTATGTTTATGTGCTTAGACCTCCTACCGACTGTTGGCACGTACACTAATTTTATAGCGCTTTGGCTGTCGCTGAACAGATCAATCGTATTATTCTGACCTGTCAGTTCATGGTAGAGACCTTTGGCAAAAACTACCTCCTTTGCTGCTTCACTGATAGCGATATACTCTGCTTCAGCCGTACTGAGTGCAACGCAACGTTGCTTGCGGGTCTGCCAGGAAACCGCAGCACTGCCTAGGGTTAGGGTAAGCATATAGCCTGTGAACGAATGTCCATCAGCGTTGGCACCCCAGTCCGCATCGGCATATGCAACCAGAGGATTGCCTGTCTTCTTGTAGACCAATTTGTGATCTACTGTACCCTTTAGGTACCTCAGCACTCTCTTGAGTGCAGCCATATGAGTCGAATTCCAACAAGAATTAAACTGACTCAGATAGCTCACTATGAATGTGATGTCAGGTCGTGTGCCACAGGACAGGTACATGAGTGATCCCACAATCTCCTGGTAGCTCATATCTCCAGTTGGATCGCCTTTCTCCAATCTCAGATTAGTCTCTGTGGGAGTCGCAACAACTTTGCAATCTTCCATTTTATACTTTCGGAGGACCTTCTTTATGAAGTGTCTTTGGTTGAGCTCCACTTGTCCCTTTCTTTGCGTGAGCTCCATGCCCAAGCAGTCCTTTGCCAATCCTAAGTCTTTAATTTTGAAGGCATCCCCAATTTTCGCTTTCACGGCTTGAATCTCGTGAATGTCATGCCCAAAAATGTAGAAATCGTCTACGTATAAGGCAATTGCGAGAAATTTGCTTTTGACCTTCTTTAGGTATATGCATGGGTCATATTTTGACCTCATAAACCCAATCTCAATTATGTGAGCGTGAACTTTCACGTTCCAACATCGTGCTGCCTGCTTCAGACCATATATGGCCTTCTTCAGCTTGCAAACCTTTCCTTCTTTCCCCCTCGTGATGAAGGCCTCTGGCTGTTCCATGTACAGGTCTTCAGCAAGATCACCATTAAGGAAAGCGGTCGTGACATCGATATGATGTACTGTCAATCCAATTTCTGCCGATAGCGCCAGCAGTAGTCGGACCGACGACAGTTTAACCACTGGTGCAAAGGTTTCGGAGTAGTCCTCCCCCCACTTCTGGGAATACCCTTTAGCCACCAGTCTTGCTTTGTGGCGCTGCACTGTCTCATCAGCGCCAATCTTCAGCTTAAATAGCCACTTGCATTTGACTACGTTCGCTCCTCTTGGGCGATCCACCAGCTCCCAGGTTCCGTTTTCGATGAGCGAGTCGTACTCTAGCTTCATCGCATCCAACCACAGGTCCTTATCTCCGCGGTCCATTGCATCCTGTACCGACACAGGATCATGCACGCTGAGAAAATTATATTCAAAATCTTCCTGTCTATTTGGAACTCTGGTCCTTTGAGGATATCGAGGTCCCTCTACAGCTGGTTCAGCTTCTCGTTCTTCGCTTCTGTCAGAATCGGATATGGAATCCATAGTATCATGGAACTCCTCAGATTCGACTACAACGTTTTCGGGTATGGTGGACCCGGTTGCTGGAGCTGGTACGCTCTGACTTGGAACTTCCTCCTCAGTTTCCATAGCCCCGGTAGTCCCTCCTGTAATGGGGACTATGAAAAATTCTTCAGGAACATCCCCCATCGGCATCTTAGTTGGTGATTTGTTTGGAGGTCCGAGAAAATCCATATTGTCCTTAGACTGATTTGGTAACCTCTCATCAAACACGGCATCCCGAGCAACAATAATCCGCCTTGGATTATTCTCAACATCAGCAAACTTAAACCCCTTTTGATCCTCACTATAGCCAAGAAATATAAGTTCTCGTGTCTTGGGATCAAATTTTTTGAGGCTTCCATCCTTAGTAAGAACCTGTGCCTTTGAACCAAACACTTTTAAGTGTGAAAGGTCCACCGCCTTTCCGGTCCACACCTGTTCAGGGACCTGTTGCGAAATAGCCATAGTAGGCGAGCGGTTTTTCAGATAAATCGCCGTTAGAACTGCTTCACCCCAATATCTCTTATTGAGATTGCTTTCTGCTAGCATGCATCTTGCCTTTTCAACGATTGTTCGGATGGTTCTCTCCGCAACTCCATTTTGCTGTGGAGTGTGCGCTATAGTTGTCTGATGTTGAATTCCACGATTTTTCAGGTGATCCTGGAATTCCTTACTGGTGTACTCGCCACCATTGTCACTCCTTAACTTCTTAATATTTTTGCCTGTTTGATTTTCAACTAATGCTTGAAACTCACGAAACTTCCCGAAAACTTCTGATTTGCATTTCAGCAAATATATGGCTATTTGCTGAAATGCAAATCAGAACTTTCCTGCTATAATCGTCAACGAATAGCAGTATGTATCTTTTGCCGCCCCATGACTCTACCTCAATGGGACCCGCAACGTCACTATGGACTAGCTCCAAAATCTGTGAAGCTCTATTGAATTTCCTTTTTGGAAACTTCTTCACGCATTGCTTGCCTTGACTGCATGGTACACAAGGGTTCTTGCAGTTCCCAAGGCTATAACTAAGGCCCTTGACGATGTTCTTAAGTTTGTGCATTTCAGATTGGGATAAGTGGCCCAATCTCCTATGCCACAACACAAAGTCATTCTGACTTTCTCCTAAGAGAACCGTTGCCTTGTTACTCCCCGAACCTAAAACATAGAGTCCGTTTTGCTTGCGTGGAGCTGTAAACAGTACGTTCCCACCCACAGACACATTGCCATCGAAAACTCTGCAACGATTTTTGTCAAACACTACAACCTTGCCATTATCAGTGCACTTGCCAACAGACATCAAGTTGGTGACTAGTTCTGGAATCAACAACACATTATTCATTGTCAATCCTAATGGACGTCCCTTGTGACGTACATCCAACTTCACAGTACCTTGCGAGTTCGATACTATTTTGTCATTATTCGCGCAAGTAACAGCTTTCGAACTGCTTGCTATAGGTGTTAAAATAGACTTATTTGATGTCATGTGTGATGTCGCGCCACTGTCTACCACCCAGCAATTATCCCCACTAGCGGCAAGTAAAGTAACAAAATCAGTAGAATCATCATCAATAATCCTGCCTACAGCCGCTAAATTGCTCTCAGTCTTGCCTTGTTTGGCTTTGAAAAGCTTACATTGCCATTTAAAGTGACCCTTCTTTTTACAATGATGGCAAACTATTTTCTTACGAGCGCTACCACTACCACTACCACCTGCAACATTAGCTAACACCGTATCGTCCTTATCATCATTCACTTGCTGTCGGTGACCTTCACGCAGAAGGGCCGCTATTACGTTCTCCGATGATAATTCCTTACCAGAATGTTCCATGGCCATCACCAAAGGGTCGTAAGAATCCGTCAAACCAGCCAAGAGAATAACCGCGATGAATTCATCATTCAGTGCAGCTTGGATTGCCTCCAGGGCTTGATGCGTAGCTTGCACTTCATTGACGTAGGCATCCATATTTTGGAAATTATCCAGTTTCAATGAAAATAGCTTCCGCAGTAGACCTAATCTTCTTATTAGACCACAGTCAGCATAGGCCTTTTTGAGCGCATTCCATGCTTGCCATGAGGTTTTGGCATTCTTGACAATGGTGATGCACTGTTCTGAGATTGACAGACAAATCTTTGCTCTTGCCCTTTCGTCGCGTTTCCGGTCTTCAGGTTTGGTAGTAACGAAATTTTCACTCACACAGTCCCAGAGCCCCGCATCTATTAATAGCATTTCGATGCTGAAGGCCCAACTGCCATAATTATTTTGGCCTGTGAGCTTTTTGATTGCACTCGTTGAACTTTCCATCTTTATATTCGAATTTACTTTATATAACTGCCCATAACCTTAACGAGGCACGGGCTGGGCCCATAACCTATTGGAAATATCTTGTGAACAGATTTTAGTAAAACTCGCAAAAATGGTTGGCTTTTTTTATTTCAATAATTTTCAATATGACACACATCTTTTTATAAACAAAGTTACCTAGCAACCAATGTATCCAGCATACAACTTCTTTAACAGTTACTATATTTTAAGAACGTTCAGTCTGGACCTCACCTCACTTATTCTCAATTCCCTATAGAATTTTTATTCGGTTTATTCACAGAACTATATATAATAGAACGCTAGTCTTCGTCCATTCGTACGGGAACCGAGCGTGTAACATTTTTCGTAGGTACTTTGCCGTCACGGCCGTAATTTGGTGATGGGATCGCAAGCCGCGCGAAATCGATCGCCGGCAGCGCGGCGTCGCGCGCGCCGGTCGTCAGTTCAGCTTCTAGTATTTAACTCATCGAATGCCGTAATTAGAGACACAATAGAAAGACAATTGCTTATGTCGACCTGTGTAACTTAAGACATTCAAAAGTTTAAAGAGGGAGGCCGCGCGACTTTTTGTAGGAAACCATTTTTGCGACCATCTTTTTCCTTATTTTTAATATAAGGATCTTTCGGAAACGTGAAAAAAGTGCATTTAAGAAGTAACCATTAGCTGTTCGTTTATAATATTTGCATTTCACTACCTACATTACGTAGTTACGTTTTAATTTAAAAATATAATTATCATTTCCTCTGCTTTCAAAATCGATTATAACTGAGTACGAAATCGGCATCGAAAATTGCAGTGTACAACACTAATGACTACTTTTGACCTCGAAAGGTTAGATCCCTTATGTTTACATTGCTGGTTTTCAATGCACGACAAGTCTGGCGCGTTAAATTAAAGCTGCAATGAAAAAATATTTGGATACACTACTGTTTGGATGAAAATAACAAATAAATTGTTTTATAAATAACAACAGATTATTTTAAGACAAATAGTACTTACGGATGATGAGAAATACCTCGATTACCAGCTCCAACTTCATGGGTGGAATTAGAACAATAAAGTATGGCACAACTAGGCATTTTGTTTTTATCACCTGACGTCACACGCGGAAAGTGGTCGGAGGCAGACTGAAGTTCGCCGCGAGCAATGGTGTCGCACGGCACCATTTCTCCACGCGAGGTACCTACACTTATGCAATCTATTATAATCTATTATATCTGTGGTTTTGACCAAGAAGGTTGTAGATAAAAGTGGAGGCAACACTCTAAATACTCAAGTGAAGACGACTGTGGTTGGATACTCTCTTTCTAAACACACACATAAGAACGAGACAGAGATATATGTTTTCTCTGTCATATTTACGTATTCAGAAAGAGAGTGTCCGACCACAGTTGTCTTCACTTGAGTATTTAGAGTGTTGTCTCCACTTTTATCTATAAGCTTCTTGGTTTTGACCATAGACATATATATATGGACTGGAAATACCTACGAAAAAAGGGTGCCTACCTACAACTCATATTGTCTCAAAAAATGGCTGCCATTGCTAGGGTTGTATCAATCAAGGAACATTGGTGTTACTATAACGAGTATCGATACTAAATACGAGTCGTACTAGTTATCACGTTTGGATCATAATATAGTATACTAACTTATAGTCCGTTCTAACTAAGGTTGCCTACTTTATAGTAACGTATCCTAGTTTATTTTCGATAAACATATTTTATAATTTTGCATAAAAATACAGTATGCGAAAATACTTTATTTCTAATCTTTTGTTATGCGTAAAAGACTCATATGAACTATTTATCGATAGGTACAGACGCCAGCACATCAAGCTACCCGAAACTGTCAAATTATCGCAATCAACTTTCTTCCCTGAAAATAAAATAAATGCCAAGTGTTTTTTCGGCACAGAATTAAAAAACACTTTTTAATTGCATCACGTTTACATATTAAAGTGAAGGAAAACAGCGTGAAGAGATATGTATCCATATGCCCAAAAACATATGCTTTCGCATATTATACCTTTGGGTTGGAAGGCCAGAGAGCAGTAGTTTCTGTTAGGTATACGGACCCTAGTGGAAAACAAGATAATCACTAGGGTGAATGAATAATATAAACTTCCCATCACATTCTCCGTGAATGGGATGGGATGCTTATATTATTGTGTTAATGAGTGGTGGAGTAAAAATAAAATAAAAGTATTTTTTTTTGCCTTTGTTTATTGGTAAGTATGATAATGATTAACAAATATAACGTTCAATTATCGTTCAAATATAACGTTTGATTAGTGAAATAGGCTTACAAAAGTAATACTTTGCGAATGCGATGCTTTGGGCATCTTTTTTGATTGGTCCAAGGCATTCAATTGTATTCTTCATGAAACCTTAATCAGGAAACTTCGCCACTACGGAATCCGGAACCCTCTCTGGATGACTGATGACTCTTGAATTAGTTTTTTTTCAGTTGCCTGTAAAAAATTGGTAGTAATATACGTATGATTTTTTTGCAGGGACGATAAGCAATATACGTATGATTTTTTTGCAGGCCTGTTGGTCTAGTGGTCAGTGGCCCTGACTACTATACGCAAGGTCGTGGGTTCGATTCCCACCCAGGACAAATGTTTGTGTGATGAGCACGATCATTTGTTCTTTGTCTGGGTGTAATTTATCTATAATATGTATGTATTTAGAAATATATATGTATGTTTATCAGCTGTCTTAGTACTCATAGCACAAGCCCTGCTTAGTTTGGGACTAGATGGCGTTGTGTGAAAGTTGTGGAATATGATTTATTTATTTATTATTATTTTTATATATGTAATGAATATATATCTATTTATTTATTTCAGGCCAAACGGCCAGGCTATTATTAATCAATCATTTTAATACACATTTCATTTAATTTAATTTTATTTAATCATTTTAAACCGAAATACAGGCATTGCCTAGTTCGGTTGCAGTGGCTACATCCACCTATTAGAAATGAATACTGCCAAAATATTTTTCTGTAACCTATTATTAAGTTTTTTGAGAAATAAAAATTTATTATTATTATTATTATTTACCAAAAATGCTGTGGGAACAGAGTTATCATGTAATCTCATTACATCAAGTGTTCTATTGAAACAGCTTTCTTCAAAGTGAAGTGAACAGAGGTACCATTCTTTATGTCGGGGATTAATATTTTCTTCACCAATAGCCTCTAACCACTTTTTCTTTAGTCCTTCCTTTTTAGGAAACCTATAAAAAGTGCAAGTATTTTTATCAATAAATAATTTTGGTTACAGCTGTATTATATTAGCATATGAAACTAAAATCAATAGGAAACGTCAGAAGCTATGTGCACGGTTCCAATTGGTGGTTTCTATGGAGAAGAGTCGGCAAGAAACTCCACGGTTTATGTGAAAGAAAATATTTTGATTTTGGTGCTGTGAACCACGGGCCGGACCTAGCAAGGTCAATCGGAGCTAATAAGACGCAGGACTATTTATGTTAACATAGCAGAATATACCGATATCGTTCCAGCGGAGGAACTAGTTCCGGAAACTATTAGGCAACGGTACAACATTATTCTATTATGACATATTATTGTAAACAAACGAATGAATTAACAAAATAATAAAAAGGTCTGTTATACGGAAATTCACCCAAATATCAATACTTTAGCCATAAATTCATGATCGCGTTACAATTATATCATCGAATGTCTATTATTGTATGTGTTATTGCATGAAAACCGGCTACTAACCTGTGCAAAGAAAGTTGAGGTTGATTTTCATTCTTCCTTGCACCACACTTCACAATACAACACACAGGCATGTTGAATTGCTGTTTTTCAACATTTACATGCAGTTTTAAAGGTAAAGTCCTCGTAATTTTCTCGCAAATCTCAATAATACAAAAAATAAACAACCATTTGACAGCTGAACTACCACGAAACTTGGCGACAAAGATGGCTGCTCTGGCACCTACCTACAACCGTGTATAGAATAACAGGGCATCTCCTGTTATATCCCATCTCAATGGTTTTGACCAAGTTTTGACAGTTCGACAGGTAGCAACGACAAGACGCCACCTACCGTGAGAAATTGGTACTTTTTCACCCCATTAAGGCAATGGGGGGAACCCACAAAATATGAATTGTCTATTAATAAATAAAAAAATAATAATAATACCATAAACCTATAGGTACCTATAAAACGTTTTGTTTTATTTCTATTTGATACTCCGCATAAAACTGAAAGATCTCATGTCATGGGTGCTCAATACTTTTGGCCAAGGCGGTATTAGTACTAGTTCAACGATCAGCAGCATAGACTATACACTAATATATGGAATCAGCAGTTCTAATCAGCATGAGTTTATGTAAGTAATGTAAGTATGTGTACAGGTACACCTACGGTACTTAATTTAATTTCGTTTGGATATTGATAACTTTTCAGTGTACACTTAATAGTCTTATTTTTTTTCTAATCACAGTAGCTTTTTGTTTTGGAAAAATATTTTTTTTCTTTTCCTTCCGAATTTTTTCCCCTGTTGTACGCCTACGCTCATTCTCATCATTCGTTCAATCATTCATTTCATTCAAATTCATGTAAAAAATTAAAAATAGTAAATTGAAAGTGCCTAAGTTGTGAAAGCAGAAATATTATTTTATGAAACTTCGTAGTTATAATAGCTATTGATAGCAGTTCGGATAGTTAAGTGTGAAAATTATAAGCTTGTGTACACTGTAACGTAAACATCATTGCATTTCCTTATGAACGTACACGATGTCTGAATCTTACGGTATAGTATTTTGTTATTGTAATCTTGTTTGTATATATTTTACAATAATATGTTTTTTAATTCGTATATTTCTATTACAGAATACCTTTTTAAATTTCTGGTAATTGGAAGCGCTGGTACAGGAAAGTCGAGCCTTCTCAATAATTTTATTGGAAACAAATGTAAGTAGCCAATCAATTTCGTCAAGCTAATGAATGTCTCATTACTGATAAATTAACGAATTCTATAAGAACTGCATTAATTAGTAATCTTAATCATACAAAAAAATAATGTCATCATGAACAAAATTATGAATAATGGCTTGAAAACCCATGGGGGCTGTGGCTAAATAATAACAGCCGCACAGGTCGATCGATCAGGTTAAGCTACGCTTGCTGTGGTTGGCCTGTGGATGGGTGACCATCTTTACATACCGAGACCCCTCCGTGCCTCGGAAAGTATGTTAAGCTGTTGGTCCCGACTGTCATGCGTGGATCTTTGACAATCGTTACGGGTAGTCAGAAGCCCGAAAGTCTGACAACCAGTCCCACTAAGGGGTATCGTATTACCCAGTAACTGGGTTGTGTAGGTCAGATAGGCAGTTGCTCCCCATGTAAAATACTGGTATTCAGCTGCATCCGGTTAGACTGGAAGCTGACCCCAAGATAGTTGGGAAAAGGCTAGGCAGATGACGATGCTTATTACCCAAAAAGTAGGTCTGTTCTTACTATGCCTTATTTGTGCATTAAAACAACTAAGAAATATAAAATATTGATCTGTGATTCCACAATGTTAGTGTTGCTGTTTTTCTATATAACATGTTTTGCAATCATCCGAATATGCAAACAACCAATTTTAAAGTCACAGTTAAGTGTAATGCTGTCTCTAATACCATAAAGGCCAACCTTACGTAATCATTATAACTTACTATCTTCTGCCCGTGAATTTGTTTGCATGGAAGTTGTAAGATACACAATGCCATTACTAAAATAACAGCCACAGTTTTATAAAACTCCCCTTCGCTATTACTTTGTAGTCGTGTAGGGCTATTTCTGCCTTTTTTTGCCATGATGTCAAATAGCCTATAGCATTCCTTGAGAACTAGTATAGATTAAATGTTGTGTAAAGCATTTTGACATATTGTTTTGTAGTATAGTGCACGAATCCCTTCTGCCCTGTTGAAGTTCGTGCTATTGTTTCACAAAAACTGCTAGATCTTGTCATATTTGCGTTCTGATTATACCATTGGGCCAGATAAACTACCTGCACTATGCAAGTATGTATGTCGAAATCATTAATCAAACCGGCCCTAACATTTTTTTTTGTGACAGTATATGTATAATATATACAACATTATTTTACGTATATGGCAAACCTGAAATACGTGTCTAGTGTTTTTATGTAAAGAATCTATGTACAAAATTTCAAAACTGTGTCATAAAAAATCACAAAGTTATAAGCTTGTTATGTTACCTGATTGTCCGTACAAACAGTTGGTTACCACGTAACACGCGTCACCGGCCGACCGGCTGTGACCTGTGTTGTGCGCATATGATTGCGGATATGTACTTAGTGTCGCTCAGTGTCCAACTTCTTACATTTTTAAATATTTTTGGGACAAAATATAACATGGTGTAAAAACTATTGGAATTGATTCAGTTACTTATTCCGAACAAACTATATTCAGCCGTGCGATTCTGTAACCATCTCATCGTGAAAGCTTGGGTGAAGTGACCGTGGAGTGAGCTGTCATTCGCTAGGGAATATATATGTATATATACAACGTGTAACGTTAAATGCGCAAAACCTGAAAATAGTTTGATAAGAATGACGAGCAGAATCCATTGAACCACTTTTTAATATAGGTCACATTTTTCAAAAAATCTTCATTAAAAACGTTGCCGTGTCTATTTATTAACCCTTAAATGCATAATGTTGCCATATGGCAACAAAGCACGTCATTTAATTTTTTTAAGAATGTGATAGCTGTGAGTTTCTGAACGCAGCTCTTTTTGTCAAAACAATATATTTACTCTATGAATATTATTATTATAATATGTATGTATTTACAAAAAAAAAAAAAAAAATTGTATATAAGTAGTTTATCAGCCATCTTGTTACCATAACACAAGCATTAGGTTGCTTAGCTTGGGACAAATGGTGCTGTGTGAAATGTCCAGGGATTTATTTATTTGTTTATTTATTATATAATTATAATATTTTTTTTTATTTTTTTTATAGATAACCTATACAATAGCATTTTTTTTGCAATACGATATAATAAATCATGCATTTAAGGGTTAATAGGTCAAGCCATCGCGGCGCAGCGGCCCGGTGACGACTCCTCCTTCGATAGAGCGGCGTCGCAGACGCAAGAAACGATCAGAATTGCCAGTAAAACTAAAACAGCACATAAAACCTCTACAATTTGTTTAATGATTTATTTTCTCTCTGAAATAGGTTAATTGAATTAAAAATCAGTTGGGGTGTCTGAGGTTTTGCGCATTTAACGTTACACGTTGTATATATAATAATAATATAATAATAATAATAATACGCGCTGACATTGGGTTGCTTGACCTATTAATAAATAGACACGGCAACGTTTTTAATGAAGATTTTTTGAAAAATGTGACCTATATTAAAAAGTAGTTCAATTAATTCTGCTCGTTATTCTGATCAAACTATTTTCAGGTTTTGCGCATTTAACGTTACACGTTGTATATACAACGTGAACCTGCGGCGCAGCGGCCCGGTGACGACTCCTCCCTCGATAAAGCGTCGTCGCAGACGCAAGAAACGATCAGAATGGCCAGTAAAACTAAAACAGCACATAAAACCTTTACAATTTTTTTAATGACTTATTTTGTCTGTGAAATAGGTCAATTGAATTAAAAATCAGTTGGGGTGTCTGAGGTTTTGCGCATTTAACCCGGCGGTACTCGCTAGGTGTTTACATGCACGAATACTCGCTACCGGGTAAAAAATACCACATGATTTAAATGACATTATCTTGGAAAATAAGTTAGCTTTACAGACTTTAATGGCGTATTTAGTTTATCAATACTAATGTCTAATAAATAAAAGAAAATTGAAAGTTTGAATTATTATTTATTTCAAATTATAGCTTATCTTAAAAAATAACGCAAAATTAAACAAAAATTCTTCATAGTCTTAGAAAAATCAACAAAAAAATTTTTTTCTTAGGTATCACGTAAAATTGAGATCAAAAATTATAAATCGACAGTGCTAGTGTAGTTGTACTCTGTGGTATTTTTTACCCAGTAGCGAGTGCCGCCGGGTTAACGTTACACGTTGTAATTGCGAAAAAAAAATCAGCTGTTCCCTACATTTTGACGACTCGTACGAACATAAATGTAGGGAACAGCTGATTTTTTTTTCGCTATTTCAGGTTTGGTCCCCTAGTAAAAGTTGTTCATAATGATGAGTACAACGACCTCTTAAGAGGTTGTTGGTGTTTTACAAATAACCCTGTATATTTTTTTTGTAAGCCTACATTGTGTCCCACTGCTGGGCAAAGGCCTCCCTTTTTATTTCCAAACCTCCCTGTCTTATGCAATCTCTGGTCATGTTGGCCCTGCAAAAATCTCCCTCAGGCATATGATGCCAAAGCAAATGCAAATTGTTACTAATCAAACTGTGGTATGGGTTCGTATGGGTATAAAAAGGCTTAACTGCATGCTTATGAGAGTTTCAAAATCTATTTGATGTTTTGCTTGTTGTGCACATATTAAAAAATAAGGCTGTACTTAAGAGGTGAAAGCATGTAACATAACACTGTTTATATTTTTGGTAATCACACCTTAAATTACCCAACCCAAAAAATTTCAAACCCAAGTCACATATTTTATCACCTTCAACTTGACCACCTACAGTAAGTTACTTTCCCCATACTAAAGTACAGTTAGTTGGTAGTTTTAGTTTCTATCATTAATTGTTATTACATTAGAATAGGGTTTCCCAAAGTATGGGTACGACCCACTGGTGGGTCCCGAGCGAATATTGAGTGGGCCCTGCCTGTAGAACGATACCGAACGAGGCCGACCGAGCCAACTGCCGGGCGGCCGGTGACTGACGCTGCTTTATTCATATTGGTAACGGTTAAATTTCCTGGAGGTGGGTCCCGAGTTTATAAACTTGTATTAGATGGGTCGTAGCCGAGATAACTTTGGGAACCACTGAATTAGAATAAGGTGGTTATTACCAAAGAATAAGGTGGTAAGTTGCATAAATGTATTCCAAAACGTTTACACAGTGTAGTCATAAGTTCAGTTTATGCAGGGTGAATTCTTGGGAAGGGACTTCAAGGCGAAAGCCTATACTATGATACATTAAAAAAAAAACCGTGATCTCGATTTTTTAGAACATGAAACTGCATTGTATAGTTGACCGCCTAATTGCTTTACAACTTTTGATAACAATTCCCATCAAATTCTAAATTCACTAATGTTGAAATAATCTGTGACACAGACAAATGGATATTGTCGTTCTGCGACGTGCAAGTGACATTTAATCATAGGGTGATAAAGGAATTATGAGGTCGACTATGCTCAATTTGCAAGTCCTAATCATGCTACAGAAAGAAAACCTGTTAAACTGAATTGAAGTCATTGAAAACTTACCACACTGTCTTATGCTTTGGTCCTCATTTAACAAAATCGGTTGTTATCATTTTATTTTTTTTTTCTATTTTTACAGTTAAAGAAGATAGATGTCACACAATTGGAGTTGAGTTTGGTTCTAAAATTGTAAACATAGGGGGAAAGTCTACCAAACTACAGATATGGGACACTGCAGGTCAAGAAAGATTTCGTTCAGTCACACGTTCTTACTATCGTGGCGCCGCTGGAGCCCTGCTAGTGTACGATATCACATCTCGGGACTCTTTCAATGCACTCTCAAATTGGCTTAGAGATGCCAGAACACTAGCAAGCCCTAATATAGTAATTTTACTTGTGGGAAACAAAAAAGATATGGAAGAATCAAGAGAAGTCACATTCACAGAAGCTAGTCAATTCGCCCAAGAAAATGGTAAGCATGACTAAATATGTATTTTTTTTTTGTTGTTGTATTTCTACGTAATTTAACAAGACACCTGTATTTCCCGAAGGGTTAGGCAGAGGTACCCACATTGAATTATTCAGATTATTAATTAATAGAGTTTTCATTTGTTTTTTCTAATTCTGCAAGTATATTTTTTTTCAGAACTGATGTTCCTCGAGACGAGTGCTAAAACTGGAGAAAATGTAGAAGAAGCATTCTTAAAATGTTCGAAAACCATTTTGGCTAAAATTGAAACAGGAGAATTAGACCCGGAGAGGATAGGTTCAGGCATTCAATATGGTACTGGTACTTCGAAAAGACTTAGTGCGCCCAAGAAACCTGCAAGAAGTCCTTCTGATTGTGCCTGTCATGTATAAATAAAACAATATTGCTTGCACAGAATGCAGGATCTTCAGGGAGATAATGAATTCACTTATGTTTTGTTTGCGGGCTCACTTTTTTAATGCTATTGTTATAATAAGTACCTATGTAAGCATCAAAAGTATATGAAGGCAATTTAATTGTGCTCCATTTAAGAAATATGGAATATGGAACGATCTGATTATTAATTAGATATTATAGATTTATGTATAGCTACACGATTATGAATGTGATTTTAAATTATTAATGATATGCTATCACTTCTTGCTGTAATTATTGTTATTTTATTGCACACATTTGCCCTGTTTATCAGGTTGAGATACCCTGAGATGAGATAAACTAGTTATAATCTCGTTTTTGGATTTTATTTAAATACTGTTGAACCCTTCAGTTATGTTAAAAGTCAGGCTCATTTCAGGTCTAAACTCACTCCATTGTAGGCGAATAACATCACACACTGCAACGCGCCACGCAGGGCGGGTGAAACGGAGCGGTTTTTATTGAATTTGTATGTAAAAAAAATCACGCGCGGGTGCGCATCTTCTGCGCCCTGTTGCGTGGCTCCTTGTAGTGTGTTATCCGCTTTAACTACCTATATCGTGCGTGTTATGGGTTTATCGGGTATTATGATAACGCTCCGCAAAATGTCGATCCAACTCTTCGCCATTCAAATCTGAAGTTCACCGTTCCTACTGACACCCTGTACGAGCCTCTTCTCTGGCAATTTTCACTATACTTTTGCTATGAGCCTAGAGGTATATTTACGTACATTTTTTACTGTAACTATGAGATTGCAATATTAATTGGCCTTTCAGATCTCTTCTTGCGACACCTTTTTTATATAACATCTTTTTTTTGTGGTTGACGTCTATTTTGCTTTCAAGACTAATGTGACGGTTAGATAGTTTTCAACGCATTTTCAACCTCAGCGAAGTTTGAATTTACTGGGAATGGTTGTCGAAAGTGGTAAAGCAATTGTGAGGTCGACTTAACAATGCGTTTAAAAATAATACATATTTACGGTTCTTTATTAAGACCACGTGTCTTAATAAAGAACTGGAGTAGAGAAATGGAGTTAATAAAGAAACCTGTGGAGACTTGTGCAAGAAGTTCTTTCTAGAGAAAACCTGGAGCCCTTATTTTCGATAAGTACCTTTTAGTTTATTACTGGCTTACAATCAATTTCCTTTTTAGCGACGTTTGGGTTAAGGTTTAGTCCATTTTACTTAATTGATTAAACTGTTAGGCTAAAACCGATCTTCTGTTTTTCGATCGTGTTCATAAAGAAGAATGGAAAGGGGTCATAAAGTTGTTAAGTATGCACATAGTTAATAAAAATTTAAAGACAAAACATGTTTTATACAAATTTATTTCTGAAATAATAACATTTCTAGGAGCTCCTATGCCTTAAGAGCGTGTACACAATGAATTTGATTACTACCTTAAACGGGCTCAAACATAATTCGATTTATTATAATAATTATCTACAAAGCATTTTAATAAGAAAATTAACATTTTTTTAAATTATTCCAAAATATATACCATGACAATGTCACGAATTATAATATTATTTACATTTTTGGAAACATAATTCTTTCTAAACGTTTATATACGCCGTTCTGATATTTTTGGCTTATTGAAATTGATATGTACATTTTCTGCGGGTAGTAATAAAATCAACACATTTATGACCCTCCAGTTACAAGTGGAATGTGGTATTTTGTTATTAATTGATGCAGAAAGTTTCCATATCTTTAAATAATGCATCTAACTGAAGTTAAAACAAAAGGAATCAAAATAAGGTTAAGTACTAATTTTCATACCATTTCATAAAATAATATTTTTTTAAATAAAATTTTTCATTTGAGCAAAGCATTTGAATAAATTTTATTTTAGTAGAATATATTTTTTGCAGAATTGTAAACTAATGAATAGAGCATTGCAAACTTCAATAATTATTATTAGCAATATTAACTATTTTTTACATCAATATGTATAGAAAAGATTTACTTGTACTTTTATACTCCATCCATAATTTGATGACAAATTAAAACTTGCTATGAAGCCCTGTGAAATTCACAAGCTCGGCGTGGTTAAATTAAATATTAGTTTCAACTAAACAATAATGTACTTAATAAAATCTAGAACACTGTACACTTAATCCACCATTATTACTTATAAATAAATCTAACAGTGTTCGTTACAGCGTGCAGCACACAGGTGTAACAACACAACACATACATAAATTAAAATGCACCTATACATATAACGAATCTAGGAACTATAATTGGGTGTGATTTATTTATTTATATACACTTGATGTGAAACCATGAACCTGACTATAATTGATAAATAATTTTCAATAACACTGCTTTTGAATAAATTGCTTATTTTTGCTATTGTTAACTGATATTATTTGAATAGAACAAATTAGTGGCACACAATCAGTATAAGGTGCTGAATATACATACATATTGCTGACAAAACATTTGGAGAAAATAATATACTTGAACTAATCCTAGTTCTATCACAGTAAAATATCAAAACACTTACGCAACTTCTTTAATTTCATTGAACCGATGTACAATCTAATAGAGCTCCATATGTGGCTACTTTAATTTTTTTAAGGATTTTCATTACATAAATAAATTGATTTCACTGTATGTAATTTTTTTGTCTATATAAATTATTTTATTTATTAATTGATGATCAACATCTTAATTGAATGATGGTACTGTTACAAGTATGTTGTACTTGTATACATTGGTACAGCATACATTATTTTGAGATTCTCACTGAAAATACAGAATACATGTTCTTAATACAGCGGATTAAGTTATGAACAAAAATAAATAGTGAGAAAGGTCTGTCTGAAACCTTGACATTGTTGACCACATTAACAAAATATTGGGAAGATTATAAGTCTGGTCAGAACATTCATATATCATCTTTTGTATGTATGCTGTAATTATTATAAACCAAATACGTATGCACATTTTTTTATCTAAAATACATCAGTCGACGTGGTCGCTGTATAAAATGTTTATATGAATAAACAATGCATCTAAAGAAGTATTTCGCATTAAGTGTTCAGTTATTAAGTAATTTATAATATCATCAATCTAATTTACTTTTTCAACAGTTGCTATTAGTATATAAAATTACATAACTACTTAACAATATAAGAGCTTTCTCTCCGATAAAATATACATTACTATATATCTACTTATTGCTAATATAACACAAGTCACTGAAGAGAATTCTGAGCCATGTTACTGTGTGCTGGCAAGGAAATGCTTAATGTTATCGCGGTTACCGATTGACACTAAGATCAGTTGTAATTTTGTAGACTAATTACGTCGATGATGATGATCGCATCTTTAAATCAGTCTTATGCTTTGTATTTAAAAACAAAAAGTGTAAAAGAGCTTAAAACATATAAACACTGTTATAGACATAAATAGAACATTATAGAGGCCAACTCCTAATATCATGACTAGATTTAAGTCATCATTATAAGTACAAACAAATCGGAATTAAGTAAAATTAAGTAGGTAATGTTGGAGAAAATATTGAATCTTAGTGTCTAACATGCTACAAGATTTGGACAGAAATTTTAGAGTTATTTTATAGCAACGACAATTTGAATAGTAGTCCAACAGAGAGCGAATGCATGAAAGCCGTCGTCGGATCGAAGCACACAGCGGCATTATTATTTAATACATAATTAAATTATTTCAAACGTGCTAAAATAGCCGCCAGCTTGGCCTTAATGTCTATTTATGATCCTTTTTTAAACGGCTGTGTTGACTATAAATGTGAATGTAAAACTATAAAGACCAGCTTTTATAACGTTTTCTTTATTAATGATTCACACTTACGGTGTAGTTTTATTACGATATTGAATAAATATCAATGGGTGTAAATAATTTAAAAAATATATTGCTATTTTTATTAGAAAATGATCACTGCAGTGTCTGTTTTTTGCTTAGGCGGCTTACATGCGAAGGCTCGGGAGTTGCGTCGCCGCCCGCGCGTCGGAGAGATCGCCAAGTGAGGTGTGGGACGAGTGAGTGTGGGTGACGCCTACGCGACCGTACTACTCTGACGGCAAGCCACGGCAGCGACTAGAGCTGCGCCGCGACCGCTGCCGTCCTCTGACAGCATCAGGTCAAACTGTAATACAAAATACACATAATTGAAAAAAAAAAAAGTAATCAATACACTGATTTTACTGCCAAGGATGGTTATAAAAATAATTTTGCACATAAAATTTTCTATCAAAAAATAACTCTGTAGAACTTGTAACTTGTGGTAAGGGGCCTTTTCCTTTGTCATCCGCATTTATTTGTTGGTTCATAATTGCGAAGTCGAAAAAATTTGTAGATGAGTAACGTTGTTGCATCATGATTTTGGAGAGGTATCCTGTCCCATTTGCCGTATCTTAGTGCGTCAGATTTCATTATAATCTCGAGTTTAACGATGACAGTGTCCAATAAATATCACGTTTTGCAGAGTCATGCCGGTGACTGGTACAATATATCAATATCAAGAATACGTTAGATTGGGTGGAGTGGAGTGTCCACCTATCAATTCCAATTGTAAAGACGATGTAATCACATATATTATGACGCAATCGTGTTGGGCTGTATTAAATCCCTAATTAGGCATTTAACTATAGACATGATTAGAATTCTCATGAAGGATTAAATTTCCGGTTGTGCTGTGTATTTCAGCGTTTGTGATTAAGGCTTACAACCCGTATTATATCTATAGAACCACAATATCGCTATTAACTTCGAGGGCGTGTCTTTATGAGAATAAAAAACGCTATATTTTTCGTAGTAGATACATTTATAAACAGGCAGTCAATGTGAGTTGCAATCTAAATTGCCCGAAACATACTTATAACCCAAGTTAATATTCCATTTTCTAAAACAATATTATTATAGGTAAAGATTCCACAACTAGTGCAATAAATTGAATAATATTGAACGTGTTTCCATTAAACTATGATTACCTAAACTATCAACAAGAGAACAAATTCTTTGAAGTGGGTGTGTCGTTTGTTTTATTAAGATTATGAGTTATTGCCCCTTTCGGCATAATATATCAGCACTAACAATATATTGTACAATAATAAAAGTTTATCAGCTTGGAGTTTGAACGCCGAAAATAATTAATCTAATCTAGAGCACAGACAAAACTAATAGGGACGTCATACTCTACTTGATTACTAAAAGTAGATAATGAGAGCTTTATTGACGTAAATTTCGTTAGTGCGTGGGTGGAGGTCGTCCCGGATATTTTTCCAATAACATTTATCTTTTAACGTTTTATTTGATTTGATTGGATTCCAATGAAAATTCGCAAAATTAAAAGCATGGACGTCACAGGCGTTTTGGCAGCCTTCACAGTTTCAAGTACATAACAGGAATAGAGAGAATAATTTATTCTTAAAGACACAGTAAAATTGCACCGGTTTCTCAGATATTTATATCATTTCAAATGTTTTAACTTCAAACAGTACTAACATTGCCCAAAAACGACTTTTTTCTTGCTATGAAAACCAAGCTTAACATTGATACTATAAAGTAAAGAATACCCTAAGAATGAACAACTAAACAGAAAGTTGGCTGAAAGACGTGTGGGAAGATATGCTGCACCGACAAATAAATTAGAACATGGGCTAGACGATGACGGTTGTCAAATGTCATGGTATGGGCATGTGACGCAGAGGAATAAGGAAAACGTCGTGAGGAAAATTTTTAGTAGGGCTATAAGAGTAAAGGAAGGCCAAAGAAACGATGGATGGATTATGTAGATGATATGGCTAGAAAGGGGGTGGCTACCGTGATGACAACTGATAGCGAAGTATGGAAGAAAAAGACATGTTGCGCCGACACCAAATCAATTGGGATAAGAACAAGAGAATAGATAGGTAGCTAGAATACTCTTAATTATGTACACAATAATGAGGTTATTAACATACCTGAATGCCAGGCCGCACAAGTTGCGCGATCTTTTCGCACATGAGTGTGTGGAAGTGTGGGTGGAAACGGTAGACGGAGCCGTCGATGCCGACGGTGACGCGGGGCTCGTTCATCTTGTTGAGCAGGCATGCGATGCCGGCGGACACAAGGTGGGCGGCGCGCCGCGACACGCATTCACAGACGTGGCGCACGGCAGACATGTCCGCTTCAGTTGCATGTGATAGACCTGTAATCGAACATTTAGTGTAAAAATGAGAAACTGGAAAGCCTGTTAAACGATTTCTCTATGAGTATATGAATATGGTTCTGATATGCTGAGTTTATAAGCTAAGAGGAAAATTAAACTACGCATTTTTAGTTGTACCCGAAAACTTAAAATGTGCAGTTTAATTTTCCTCTTCGGACAACAACCTCCTAGTTAACCTTTATTATAGGAAAATATTCAATGTCATTTCAAACAACTTGTTTTTTAAATTACATTGGATATTTGTAAAGGTTTTTTTTTTAATCCTTTATTTAAATTTTTGCCTCTACTAGCGGAATCCGCTTATTCACACACATGGTCAAAGTCTGAGGCTTAAAACGTGGCTCTCGCACACTCATATTTAACATGTAGCTGGGCAAAGTTCAAAGCTCCGTCATTGGCACGAAATCGTGACCTAAGTGGAACATTGGACCTAACGGCCTTTATCGACCATTGGCGCGGATTCCCTTCTTCACAAAGTAAACTAAATTTAAATTCATCTTTTTCTTTATTTCATTAAGAAAAGGACAGAAGATAAATATTCGTTTAGTGCTGTCAAATTAAGATGCTCCATAGACTAGTTTAGATGTGATTAAGGGAGCGTCTAAATGGGCAACGTTTTTCTGCAATTTGTGGCTGCACTATTGGCAACTAATTGCTTGGCCATTACAAAAATATTTTATTGTTCTAGATGGTCGAGCAATTCTATGGCTGGGCCATGTGTTGCAATATGACTGCAATAGTATGGCTCATGATGCAGACTCCTAAACGGGCTACTCACATCGACAGCAATGGCTGACGAAATCACACTTATCGCAGCGGCTTATATTGTTTTAAAATAATAAAAAAAAAAGATTGTGGATTCGACCTTACCTAAATAGGCGTGAAACTTTAGATAATTGAAATCAAGAAATAAGCCTTGATAAAAAATTATTTAAAAATTTTACTAGACTGTCGAAGGGTGACTTCGAGTTTCTTTTAAAATCAGAAAAAAGATGAAAAAAGATTCACTATGCCATAACAATAAAGAGCGATTGAAACAACAATAGAACTAGCTGGGCAATATTGCAGTTAAATCGATCGCTCGGCGATCGTCTGGCAATCTATCGAACAATAATAGGCCATATATGGCCATACTTAAAATGTTTGGCAATTATGGCCGGCATTACTGCAATATTGCATAGTCTGGCTGTTATTGCTTGCAATGTTGCCCGCCACTATATTGCAGCCACAAATTGCAGTAAAACATGGCCCGTTTAGAAGCCCTCTAAACAAATGATTAAAAAATTGGCTACTAAAAATACGTCAATTTACGTCAGGCGCTGCCTAATTTGACAGGACTAAACTAATATTTATCTTCTGTCCTTTTCTTAATGAAATAGAATGAAAAATATGCAGTTTAGTTTATGAACAAGGGAATCGGCGCCGTTGTAGAAACCTTATACTTTCACATGTTTTTAAGCAAGAACCATATACATAAACATATTGAAATGATGTGCAATTATACTCATTATCTCGGAACTAATTTGTTTCTGTGATCTTTTTATCACCCGTTGACATTGTCATGTTAATACCGCTAAATAAAACTAATTAGCACAGCCTCTCAGCCAATGTGGTTTACAGCTTTACACAGATGTAAGCAAGAGATTATTCATTAGGTTTTATTTCAAGGAAACACGTGTTTTTTTCTTTACATATCCTCATGATGTGGGCCAATAATTACTAACTGAAATTAGTCACATCTGAAGAAATTACCAAGAGTGGCAAGGAAAATATTTTATAGTTCTTTAGTTCATTTAGTACTGAAGTGAGAAAAACAGGTACCATACAATATAGTTAGGTAGATAACTTTTCAATTATGTATATTTTTAATTAGTGGACAGAATCCGCAGGGTAATTGCGTAACACACTATCAGTAGCAATGGGTTTCATTTTGACAGTTCAACAACATTCATTGCGTTATTTACGTTGTTGAGCAGACACATTTTTCGAACATATGGAGCAATGGATTAGCAATATGCTTCAAAATGTTTCAAATTAAGAGTAATAGTGTGTTACGCAATTAGGGTACTGCTTCTAATATTTTTTTTTTTTTTGTGATAAAGTAGGTTGATAACTGTTTGTTTAATATTAATCTTTTATTACTTAGTTTTTATTATTTATTTAAAATGGGATTGATATTAAGTCCGGTTCTTAATTAAGTTCAAATGATATCGCTTGGACATAAGAATGTCAAAGAAGCTCAAGGTTTCACTGACTTTTATCTTATTTATCTATCTGACTTCTATAATAATAATAATATGTTATGTTTATGGAATGGAATTTACTTTATCCAAGTCATTCTTTCTTTTTTTCTTTTAATTTAAAAATATCAGCTGACCCGCCCTGGCTTATCGGGGAGGCACTATCCAATGATGAAAACTTGAATAAAATCTATGTACCAATTTTTGAGATAAGTGTTGTCTAGCAGACAGACGCAGCGCGCTGGCTTTCTAGGTAATATTTAATGATGAAGTGACAATCCTGGTCACAGTAACTTCTGAAACTGCGTTTTTGTTATTAACACTCCAGTAGACGCGCGTTCTACCATTGTAAAACGCACTCCTTCAATTTGAGCGCAAATTGGAAGATCACTCACGACACACTCATAGTAGGTATTCCTCTACATTACATTACATATTCCTTGTGCCTCATTTAGTTTCCTAATAAAGCCTTCTTGAATATGAAAGCATATTTTTAACTATGCATGAAACTTTCCTTCAAAAATCTTTAAATTAAAAGTGCTCTACATAAGTAGAGCACGCGAGGACTAACGTCCCAATTTGAGGCGCGCCTACTGCCGGTCGATTCTGTAAAAATCTCACCGTGAAATCATAAGTGAAGTGAGCACTTAATAGTATTAGTCCCTAGCGAATGACAGCTCACTCCACACTCACTTCACCCAAGCTTTCACGGTGAGATGGTTACAAAATCGCACTGCTGGAGTGTTAACATACTTTGATATTATTATACCTACTGAGTCAATGTTTTATTGTTGTTCAATTGATAGAGTAGGTATTCTAATATGGGAACAATCGCATTGAGTCAAAAACCCAAACGTAATGTTGTATCTGCATACATATAAGTTTACGTTTGGGTTTTTTAAATGCTGATTGAGGAAAACTTTAGTAAAACCACTAACAATGTTGTGTTAACCCACAACCTTTATAAAAAAAAAATCTTTGTAAAATGTATACGTCTCTATCTACCGTAATTAACTTTCGTGTCATATTATTAAAATGAAAATATAAATGGGTGCTATCATATGGGGCGCGCCCTTTGCATCATGCGAGTTTGATTCATTCTTACATTCTGTCCAATGACATACTCTAATTCGTACATAACTAGCAGTTATACGTACTCGTGTGTAAGTATTAGGTATGACGTAATTGATCATGATCACTTATAAAAATAGTTACGCAACATGTATGGTTTGGTTTTCATTACGCGACTTTGATTAGCAGAGAGGTTACATAACTTTTATGTGGAAACAATTGTCATAGAACTCGAAGTAATTTATAACGATAGTACCATTTTGTTACGTTTGAAAAGCCTTATCCAAGAAAATAAGTATTAGAATTAAAAGTAGCTACTAACCGAGTTCTTCAAGAACCTCCATACAACTGGTGAAGTCTCCGGGTTTGTCAGACTCAATTTCCGATACGTATTTGGTGTAGAAACTGCCTCGTTGGAACAAAAGGTCTGAACCGCGGCCTCCAAACAGTAGTCCCATCTTCGTAAACTTCACTAACGCTAGACGAACTATCTCTCCCATGTACATTCCTGAAATCATCTTCTCTTGTCTGAAACGTAAGGAATATTGGTATCAAATACAAATTAAAATAATCGTAATCAGATAAAAAAACCGCATTAAAACCTAACGATGCTTTACAAAATATTATGTGCCTTGAACACGGCTGATGCAATTTGGTTGAAACGTTGGGCATAAAATGGTATTGTGCTTTACATTTTAATCGCGTGCCAGAAAAGAGTTTGAATATTTCTATTGTGTGCGAATCGCGTCTAAAAACATTATATTATATTAGCTCTATCTATCGCCTACAATACAGCAAGATAATCGAAACAACGTGTTCAGTGTTGTGTGCAAGATCGCGAGTTCATAGCGACAGTTATGTCAATATAAAATTACACCTCTTCAAGAGATACAAGACTGCCCACCCGCCTCTAGTTTTCTTTGTAGGTAACTTGTTTATTGAAAAGATACGTGGATCATGAGTTGCTGCTTAAATTAAGTAGGTAAACATGAAGAATAGATAACATAGTATCTATATTCTCGATAATATTGTTGGGAGTGTCAAGTTTAAGGTATAAAGATATGGTTTAAGGAATATAAAATTCTTGACTAAAAACAACTGTTGGTAATGAGAAAAAGTTCTTACATTTGTTTGCCTTTGTTGATGGAGTTGTTGTCGATTTCGCGGTCGAACTCAGTGCGAACGAAGTCGAGGGCTCCATCGTCTCCGAACGCGCCCCATTCGGTGTTTATGAGTAGATCAGGCTTTCCAGGCTCTCCATCAAATAGTTCACAGTTCTCCGTCTTCTCTACGTAGCAAGCATTACTGCCGGTACCTAAATTAACAAAGTCTTAATAAAAAACCAGAATCGGAATTTTATGTTACACAAAACATTTTTAAGTAACAAAATTATACCAAAAGCATTTTAAATTAAGCTTAAAAATATTATTTACAACACAAATAACATAAAAAATGCGTTTTAATTGTGTTTAAAATTAATCAATTATAGGGTGTGCAAAAAAGCTCGCAGTCATTGCTTTTGATTAGGCATGGTTTGGCTCAGTTAACAGTTTAGTTGAAATTTGATTAGTGTCACAGCATGGTAAAAAATAACCTTAGGGTGCGTTTCCACAGAAGCGGAGCTGGGCGAAGCGGAGCAGAGACGTGCAGGAATCGACTAATCACAATGGTTGAAATCCTCATCGCGTCATTCGTCTCGTCTGTGATTGGACGATTCCTACACGTCTCCGCTCCGCTCCGCCCAACTACGCTTCTGTGGAAACGCACCCTCAAGTATAACTATCATGCGTATTGTATATTTAAATTGTCACAGTTATTGCTAAGAGCACGTTATTATTAGGTATTATTAATCATGCGGTAATTATGGAATCCCCTATAGTTGTTAGGAAATATGATAAACAATTATTTCAGCACACTGTGACCACATTAAAATACCAATGGCCAACCCAATGAGTTCTTATGAATATTGAATCATTTTGCACGGTAGCGTATCATACCTAGGAGGCGTGCGCAAATCCAATTTATTATCGACTAGAACACTGCTATGGTTATTCTGTGTATGAAAGCTACAAACTCACGACACCCAGTTAAAGCGACACAAAAACTTAGTTACACAAAAATAAGGTAAACCTACCAACGATGAGTCCTATTTTGCAGTTGTGGTTTTTCCACGCGCATGACATCAATGTACCCGTAGTATCATTCAGAATAGCGCATATGTCAATCTGTACGTCCTACAAGAGTGAGAAAACATGCGTTTTAGATGTGAGATAGTAATCATAATTCCAGGTTCCAGAAATGAGAGGTTATTCTACACCTGTTTTAGGGAGAAGATGATTGATTCGTATAGGCTTTCAAGGAGAGCGTATCGACTCGTTAGATAATGTTCACTGTATTACAATGTTATAGAAAACAAAAAGTTGTTTATTATGTGATTATGTCCAAGTTATAGTGGTTAACGATTTGTTTTTAGTATTTTCGATATTTAAAAAAATCACCGTCTTTCCATTACAGCAATATCCAAAAGTAAAAATTTTACAAAATGTTGTCTTTGAAAAAAATAATACGAATTTATATCTACAGGTTGTTGTTTTTTATAGTTAAAAAGACTTGGAAAAATTGTTATGGACATTCAAGTTTACATTTGAGCATTAACCTGTTGTATCATCAGTATTAAACACTGAAAGTAGAATGGTAATACAGAGACAACAGCACACCTTTAAATAACAATGGTAGTGTAGGTAAATTATTATAATGTGTTGACATATCTTTGAATAGCTGTTTGTTAAATACGATGAGTAGCGAAACATGTGCCAACGTTACCTCCGAAGTTTATGGATTGCATGCTTGAAATCTAAACCCTTCTTTGTTTTTCATATTATTATGTTTAATTGGTAAATGATTATTTGATGTAGTGATTATAATAAAATGATCGCTGATATAATGTTATAATTATTTATGAAATATTGGTACTTATTTATGAATTTTCTGAGAAGTTAAGTGAGGTTCTGGATTATTTTTTATCATCCATTCTAATAAATTGAAGCCACTTATTGAGTGTAGGTAGATATTTATCATTTGAAAAGAGTAAAAACAAAGCAATTTATATAAAAAATTCATGCTTCATTTCGTGAATAACGCGCAAAAAACAATTAATATCCACGACAAGACAAAGTAACATTATCCACCGAGTTGTTACTTATTTTGAAAGCCTCTACTTGGCTCTCTTATGTAGACTCCAATAGTAATCATGCCTTACATTTCTAATAGAGAGCTGTTATCATCATCAACTCACCAATTATAACCCCTATTCGGCTATTTGGGTTCTTATGCGCACACGACATTAGAGTGCCAGTCGCATCATTAAGGATGCCCATCACATATATGGAAACGTCCTGTAAAATTTCTTTTTATACATAATTTGGGCCACTACTCATGCATACAAGAATTTAAAGAAACAATAATCATGCTAATACTAGTTTATTACACTTGTTTCAGGTGTAAATGGAGTTTGTGAAGAATATCATGTTTGGGAATGTTCACATGTTTGGGAATGTTCACATGTTAGCTGATGTCTTATAAAATTCAACTCACCCCTCGTCGAGCAATAGCGTCTTTAAGACCCTGAACGACATCCTCTCCCACAACACCAGAACAAGAGAATCCTTTGGTCCACCGTTGCAGAATTCCTTTTGTGAGTCCCAATTGTTTTAGAGGAAAGCTGAACGTAAAACCAAGCGCCAGCCTTTCTTTATAAACTTCATGTTCCTAGATGAAATAATACGAGACGATTAGTATCTTTATAAGTACTGCTTGCACATACTACAAATTAAATTAGCGTAAAAGGTACAGTTACCCACCTTCATAAAGTTTGCTAGACATTCAGCTATGTGGTCAAATAACGCAACCCCTGTGCCAGTCATAATATGATTTGGAATAGCATAAATTTTAGACTGCATATCGAAATGATTTGCTCCTAAGTTTATAATTAAAACTCTGAAATTAGTTCCTCCTAAATCCAACGCAAGGAATTTACCGCGTTCTGAAAGAAACATGTAATAAGAATATAAAACATATACTTAGATTTTATATCATATAGGTATGGGAGTATAATCAGATTCTTCTCAGACTCGGGTATAGTATATAGTTGTTAAATGTTACCTTTTCCATTGGGTAAATCTTGAATGTAAGTGATCCAGCACTTGACAATAGAGTTAGCATGACTGTCTTTTCCAAGTCCTTTGATCAAATCATTGTGGAGTCTGCTCATTATCTCCTTGATTTGTTTGTCTGTCAAGTGTAGAATTTCGCATTCTTCGCGAATCTGTAACGAATATACCATTTTACATATATTATTATTCGAAAGTTTGACGTGAGACAAATGGCACAGGTGCTAATTTTAGATGTTCTTGTAACCAGTAATGTACCCACGTCGGTATGTCGATAGAAGTTTTTTTAGTTCATGACTTTGGTGCAACGTCGCATCTATACCTACATAAACAAAATTAAGTGCTACGTTTGCAACACGTTTTTATTATAACACAATAATGTAAACCCTGTTTTATTATTTTACATATACAATAGGTACACATGGCGAAACACACCCTTTGTAATTTTATTTAGCCGTTTTCTACTTAATTTTATATTTATGACTAAAACCAAAGCACACACTAAAAGAAGTATAAATAATACTTTATTTCTAACTAGTTTTGAAAATTTTGGTATGGAACTAAATATGCAATACGCAGACGTACGAGCAAGTTGTTCATTATCGCGAGCGAGTTTCACAAGGTCAAAGCGGTCATTACAACACTACCGTTGCTTTCCAATGCAAAGCCGGCTTTGAAAGAATACATTTTGAAATCATAGTAAATGTGTTGCACTCACCTTTGGTAAATTATTAATTACTATGCCCATTTTGAAACACTTGTATACTGACTATTTAATAAACAATATAACACCGCGCGGTTTATAATACGTACGACACGTCTCGCCAGACCCGCAAGAAAATGAAGAATACGACCAGTTAGCTAGTAACGGACGTCGCCGTCAGCTCTGCATTGAACGCGCTCACATAAGCGGGTCTTTTTCATTCATGATAGTAAACTATTGTTATCTCGTTTTAGCCAGTACATGTCGTGTGTGCTAGAACGGTAAAGGTAGAGAATATATGATTCGCGAAAATAAAAAAAATATATAAAAATGTTGCCTAATCCCATGCAACAATGAGTTTTCATAATTAAAATGCATTTTCAACGCCTTTAGGTTCATATTATTTAATGATTGGAAAGAGCTATTTATCGTTTCCCAAGGCGTGCCCCTCAGTGTACGATTCTGATTGGCTATCGCGTGGGCTCGCTCTTGACGTCATGGCATTCCTTGATATTCATATTAAAGATTGCACGAGTAGTAGTGAGTTGTTCCTTTTATGTGTGTAAAGGTTGATATGGCTAATGCGGCGCGCGAAACTAAAATGTATGAAACAGGATTGTTATGAATTTCATAAATATGTATAGGTATCTAGCGAGAAACTGGTAGTATATTTCATTTATTTAAGAATTATTCAAATAGACATACACCGTTCGAGACTTCTTCTATTTAATTTAATATTTTTTGTAACTTAAAAATAATTATTGAATGATTTAAGTACTTAACCTCCAGGTGGTATTTACTTCTTCCATCCATCCTGAACCTACCTATCTATAGGTTTTACCTATGTATTAATTAATAAAAATTGGCTATGGTAACGAATAGTTATCTATAGAAAAATGTTTTGAAAGACCAACATAACTATTGTAGACATTGCAAACTTTTTTGGAGAATGACCCTTTCATGATTTACAATAATTATGAAAGAAGGTTCATTCTCCAAAAAAGTCAAGTTCAAGTGTCTCAATAATTTTTAGCCCTTCTTATCTTTCAATGATTACCTAATATTATACTGACTTGAGAAAAGTTATACAAAATCCATATTTAAAAGGATCAGAACTTACAGTCCCTTTTGATATTCACAAACGTTTCCATTTGTTTGACTGACTGACTACGAAGACTAATCAGTAGCAACATTACCCTTTATATACATCTAAACATTTTTATGACATTTATTGGCGGTGCTGTTCCAGATGGCTTCAAAGTTTTGGACCGCTATTCAATACAAAAAGTTTTCCTGTTTTTCTGACGCATTTCATTCCCGCCTCAAATTTCTAACTTGTATTATTCTTTCCTTATAGTATTATTCAGCAGATAAGAAAAAACTGCGTGATCTAATTTACGTCATGGTCTTTCAACTTGTAATGATAGCAAAATATGTACCGCAAATGCGAAATAAATGTAGTATCTAACATGACATGACAAATTTAAGGAAAATCAAAAGGATGGATCTTTTGATTTTCTATAAGTACTAATATTATAAAGAGTTAAAATTTGTTTGTAGGAACTACCAGTCGGATTTGAAAACATATTTTTATTTGCATTTCATAACCTAATTCTTGAGGAATGCCTATTTAACCTCACGCTATGACACTTAGGAGCCGAGTAAAAAGGAAAAGTTATAAAGAACGCTAAGCAAAAACGAATTGATAGGGCGACCAGGTGATGCGACGTGAGGGGATGGGTCAGGGCAGGGGAACAAGAAATTCACGCGAAGTAGTAAGCAGAAGCTCGTACTTAATATTTTCATGTTTTACACAACACAAACACACACACAAAACAGCACACACACACGCACAACATAGTGACAGTTCAAAAAAAAATTATATCATCCATCAAAGTAAGTTCAAAGTAGTAAAAGTGAGGCTGTTCGCCTTAATAATAGCATATGGTCGGTGCCGCCTATTTAAGAATTGCAAATACGACTTAATTTATTGGTAAACATCATAATAATTGAGAAAAAACTATAAATAAAATGAGATCGTTTCGCGTCACGACAAACGCACGGTCAAGCACTTTCTTGGCATAGTGTGTCTGTTTATTTTTGAGACTCGAGTGTTGTCGTACAGCGACGGCGACAACGCTGCACGACACGAGTATCTACATAATACACTACGTTTGACGTAAGAAATGCTGACAATGAGTAGGTAGCTTAACAAACAATAACTCATGTGGAATTTTCCTATAAAAAGCATTTTATAACTTAATTTAATGACATTTACGCAAATTCGTCTTGACAAGTGTTCTTGAGCACAAACAAATCAGGGTGTGCCGCTGGCTAGACGGAATTATCTTCCTACTTCAGCCTGAGTACTCCGATAAAGTACCGTATCGCATTTAGATAGCAATTTATAGTGATTCATATATCTTTGTGATCGTACCTCTTTGATAAAAGTGATAAAGTAATTCGCAATTAAATTGTAGAATCAAAGTGTTTCCTGTTTTGTAACGAAAACAACTGCAATTTTTGGTTTTTCTATTATGTCCGTTACTATACATTAAAATTATATTTAATATCATTGATAAACTATCATTTACGGTCCATCTCTTCTGTAAATAAGAATTTAAAAAAATTATCAGGTGCCTTTTTAAATTTATTTGATCCAACCTTTTGTATTAGTAAATCTCGTAAAGCATCATTGGTTAATTTAACTCAGGCACATTTCAACTCAAAGTTACCATTATTTTCACATTTATTTTCACATCCAAGTACCCACCTATCTAAGATTAATATGTATTATCTTTATAACCTTGATTGTCGAGATTGGAATTCGTGAGTAGCAGATTATAAGTTTTAAAAGCCACTATTTACTAGTCAAAACTAGTTATATCAGGATAAAACGTCGCTAATGGCATGTGGTAATATATTCTACAAACTATTCCGAGTTCAATATTCACGACTGATTAAGACCTTCTCGAGAAAAAAACATTATTCGTTTTAGCACCGATACGCCATATACGACCGATACGCATACCTACTAATTAATATTCATTTCCAAAATTTAAATATTCCCTAATTAATTATTACTCATTTTTTAAATATGTTCTAACAAAATAACATATATTTCAGGTCAGCATAAATACTCATATTCATATACAGCGTGTAACGGAAGGGGGTATCAACCCTGAAGGAGGTGAATGTGCTCATGAAACTCAACAACTTTCCCCAAAGAACATAGGTCGAAATATGAAAAAAAAATTTGGCCCTCCCATAGTAAATCTATCAGCTGGTAGTCAGTTTTGTAAGGGAGGGCCAAATTTTTTTTTCATATTTCGACCTATGTTCTTTGGGGAAAGTTGTTGAGTTTCATGAGCACATTCACCTCGTTCAGGGTTGATACCCCCCTTCCGTTACACGCTGTATTTATTTGCATTCCATAATGTTGTAGAGGTGTTACAATGGCTTTTAAGCTAAGCTTAAATACATGAAAAAAGGAGACTGCATCACAGGCAGACAAAACTAAAAGATGAAAAGACCTCCTGGCATTGCTTTTCTTCATATACCCACAGATTTACTTCTATAGAACTATAATTATTATATTCATGTTAATTTGATTTGATGTCTCTAGTATACCTGCTGAAATGTTATTGTTTTGGATTCTTATTCATTGCATCTACTAAGCCCTGGGGTTCAAGGGATGGCAAAATATTGGTTCAAAGACTGAACACTCTCATAAAACCTAATTAGTCAAATATGGCTTGCTCTTTAATCATGCTAGTTAAAGAATAGTAAAATCCACATTAGTATGCTACATTACTGGCGCCGATTCTCTTGTTCACAAAATAAACTAAATTTAAATTCAGTGCATCTTTTTCTTTCTATTTCATTAAGAAAATGACAGAAGATAAATATTAGTTTAGTCCTGTCAAATTAGTCAGCGCCTGACGTAAATTGACGTATTTTAGTAGCCATTTTTTTAATCACGTCTAAACTTGTCTATGGAGTGTTTTAATTTGACAGGACTAAACTAACATTTATCTTTTCTTAATGAAATAGAAAGAAAAAGATGCAATGAACTTAAATTTAGTTTAGTTTGTGAATAACAGAATCGGTACCACTGTTTAACTTATAAGGTAGATTCAAGGGAAAACCATTATGAACTACCTAACGTCCTAACCTATTACGGAAATGATGCATATCTACCTATTATTATTATTATTGCGTTGTAGGAACATAATCATTTAAGTGGCTATTTGAATCATAATGATTCTTTGGGTGGCTAGGGGAATCCCTACCCTGCATCAGCCAGGAATCATAAGGGCGAAAAATAACAATAAGTGGAGCAATAAGATTAAGACCAAAACATAAATGAATTAAGTAGGTAGGTATCGGGGGTAGATACATATATCATATCATTTGATACACGGAAAAGGTACTTGCGGTAAATTACCGGCATGATTCTATGATTTTATTTAGGTGCGATTGTATTATCTTTGCGAACGAACAACAATTTTAGATAGATTGATAAGTGTACCTATCTAATGCAGAACATCCTTTCGTTTGTGGTGGATGGGAAAAGTTCTAATCAGAGCTAATATTTGACTTTGTAATACTCACAACATCTCTTGCTTGCCGCATATCGATTTGTCTTGTCAGTCGCGATGACTGAGATAAAAGGTGATGGACGAGTAACGTTGGAGTCCACAGGGTGCTGACATAAATTTAACCGGGTACAAGATAAAAATTGTATCCGCGTTCTAGCAAATACCGGTATCGGTGACCGCTAAGCCGTGTAGAAGTGAAAGGAACGGAGTAGAGTGCCGCATGCCGTGAGCCGCGCAGAACACTTGCTCGGCAAGTCGAGGGTCACCTTGAGACGACGGGCCGCGGCGCATGTGCACCACACCCTCGGACTCGCCGCCCGCTCCCCGCGCCCGGCGATCGCGGCGCGCCGTGCATGACGTCACGTCGCGCACGCCCCCCTGCCCCGCTCCCGCGAACTATACTACAGCTACAGCTGTGATACCTTGCTCACGTGATGCCCTTCATGTAATAATGCGTCAGTAATTTATATTACCGAATATACTGAATAGTAAAAGTATGGTAGCTAAGTATCATCTAGTGCTCTTTGAAGTATAAGAAATTACAAAAATTTAAAACCTTACAAAGATGCCCCTAAGAATGTATATTTGACTTGTATGTAACTAATAGTAGGTACTTATTATTGACAAAAATAATTATGTATATCTGGCTGTAAAAAAAACTATTGCATAGTAGGTAAGAACTGACGCCATGTCCTGAGATGATAGAATAGAATCAATCTCAAGATGAACGGTTACTTTCAATTTTTTGTTGGGTGTCCACACAGATAAGTAAGTACCCACGGGTGTGTCAGCGACGAGGTGACGTGCCCCCAACCATGTAGGTATGTTTGTAACAGTCATACTCTCAAATCGCAACGGACACCACAAACAGCAGTGTGCCGCAGTGCGTGACACAGTGCACGTGCTCAGTGTACTCATTATTTCACATCTAAATATGCCAATTTAAAAGTTATTCACACTGTTTATAAAGTTTATAAACACTGGCGCTAATTGCGCACGTTTACGTCAGCTTCCTTTAATCCTAAATGAAAGGATAACCTTCATGTGCGACCTTTGTTTCCTAAAACGGAGTCCGGAAAGGAAAAAAATGTTGTGCTAGATTTACAATTAAACTAACTATACAGGATGGCCAAAAAGTCGTGGATCAAACGAAATAGGGAGGTAAAGGAGGTCATTTCTAACAAAAATCTTTCTACAGCATGGCCATAATTCAATTGCCCTAAAAGTTTTGAATATTTTTCATAAAATACCGAGTTCTTTTACAATTAGACTAGTAAAAAAAAATGTGATATAAAACCATAAAACAACGGTGTTGTATTATTACTAGATAATGTAACATCACTACAAAAGTTCTATTGCGATTAAAACTAAAGAAACCAAAAATAATCATAACTTTTAGGGCAATTGAATTATGGCCATGCTATAGAAAGATTTTTTGTTGGAAATCACCTTTATCTCCCTATTTTGTTTGATCCCCACCACTCTTTGTCCACCATCCTGTATAGCTTATACCTACTTCGAGGGGCTCGTGGCTAAATAATAACAGCCGCACGGGTCGATCGATGGTTAAGCTCACGGAACAGATATTCATCTATTCCGTGGTTAAGCTATGCTTGCCGCGGTCGGTTCGTGGATGGGTACATCAATTACATATCAAGACCCTTCGGTGCCACGGAAAGCACGTTAAGCCGTTGCTAGCCGTTGATATATCTTTGACAGTCGTTATGGGTAGTCAGAAGCCCGAAAGCCTGACAACCAGCTTTTCTAAGGTGGATTGTGTTACCCAGTAACTGGGTTTTGGAGGTCAAATAGCCAGTCGCTCTATTAAAAACACTGGTATTCAGCTGCATCCAGTTAAACTGGAAGCCGACCTCAACATAAAAATGGGAAAAGGCTAGGCAGATTGATTGTTAGCATACTTATTGTGTTAACTTGTGACATTATTAAGTACTGAACTATTTACGTTTATAAATAAGTATAACTAAGTGCATTACCACCCACCTAATTTTTGTGTTATCTTCCAACATAACAGACTACATCCCTTGTCAGATAAGGTATCTTCTAGAGAGATAATTTAACAAAGGGTCACAGAAACTAGCAAACGCTAACGCCGATTGTTATTGAGAATATTTAATGACCGATACTTATGATTGACCTGCAGACCCTGTACCATTTGATCTTAGTTATCTCCTATATTAAATATTATATGCCTAGCAAATTATATTGATATAATTATTTATTAAATTGATCATTTTAATTAAGTACTTTGTATACCTAGTACCTACACACGGCGACATAACAAGCTATACATTTGCAGTCTCGCATTATAGGTACAGACGCCAGCACATCAAGCTACCCGAAACTGTCTTTTCCCAATCAACCTTGAACCTAATACTTTAGAGATAAAGTTGAAAATCTATTAAATAAATTTGACAGATTGTAATAGCTTTATGTGCTGGCGTCTGTACATATACATAGGATTTTCGTACAATTAGAAGTTAGCTTATACTGGTTTTGCATAGCTTGATGTGTAGCCGTAACTTGTATATATATATATATATTATATATATATATATATTATATATCGCACCTTCGGTAAGACAAGGGCCGAAGTGCTAAAATTTCTGAAAATGAGTTAAATATGCCAAAGTGCCTTAAAAACTAATTTCTACCTGTAGGAACAAAGACCTGAAAAATTTGAAAATTAGCACTTCGGCCCTTGTCTTACCGAAGGTGCGATATATATATATATTGTCAGATTTTCGTCCCCACGGAATACGTATGATGAAATTATTCGGATTTGGTGTAAATACCTAAGAGTCCGGCGTTTCCAAATTTGTCAAATATGTCAACAACAATGGCCGCTCGAAATTGTTTATGGTATGGTTTTGACAATTAAAAATAATATAAGTTTATTGACACAAAAACAAAAAAAAACTAGATTTGAAATTATATAAAATGATTAATAGAATTAGCATAAAAAAATATTATTAAAATCTCGATTATGATTGTAAATGTATTCTTGGTCAATCCCTAGTATCAGACGGGATGGCACTGACAGCTCACTCCACGCTCACTTCAATTAAGTTTTCACGGTGAGATGGTTACAGAATCGCACTGTAGGTATGAGTTTTAAGTTTTTGTGCTATCGATATTACTATTTTTTGGATGCTATGCTATTTAGTTGAATAAAAACAAAATAATGAGTATTTCGACACGTAGGTATCGATACACAAGAACATTTAAGTAATGGTTGTTTTCGTCTAGTTAGCACGGAGGTTTAAAGATCGCCTGAAGCGGATATGATTGGGGTTTCAATTCCTAAAAACAGTTTTCTTTTGAAATTCGGTATTGAATGTCGACGTTGGTCAATACATTGGTTCGAATCCATGTCAGGCCGTGCTCTTTTTGAAAGTATTCGTTCATAACTAATTCAAAGTTATAGCAGTACAATATTTTAAAACTTGATGGGTCCCATACTACCTGTAGACCTACGACATCATAAGGAAAAAAAGACCGCGTCTTTATTAAGTAGAATGCGGGCTACAACCAACAGCATCTCGAAAATCCTTGCTGAGAAACACAATTTTTGTCAGTATAATAAATGAGGAGCGTCGGAACAAAAACCGGTATGTCTTAATTAAGACATTATTTTTTTGAAGTGAAAACTTCTTTAGCGGCGTTGTACACTTTTTTTGTAACGGGTAAAAAATGTAAAACTCGCGTCAGGACACGTGACCCTGATCGAAAATTCGTAAGACTGATGGTGAGTACACAGCCGGCGGCGCGGCGTAGGCGAGGAAGTATCCCCCTCTCTTTCTACGGCGCGGCGAAAATGTATGCCTGCGCCTGTTGTTTAGTTTAGGTGGGGCAGGGTGCTTGCGCGAATGTTCGTGTGTGTTTATGTTACAGAAACAAACTTAACTTAAATGAATGAATTAATTAGAATTGTAGTTAGAATGTATTGATAGACTTGAAGGTACATCTCTCGACAATAAATCTGCAATTTGGGACCTACAGATAACTGGTGGAACATATGGCACACCTCCGGTGGACGTGAAAAAATTAAAAAAATAATAAAATAATGGTTCTGGTAATAATGATGGTGAAAAAGTTGTCGAAATTATGGATGGAAGTTGATTTTTCTGAGAGATGAACTTTTTAATGTAATATAAATTGTCATGTTTGTGCAAGATAGCGCAATAAATAAATATTGTATTCTACGACATAAATGATAGTACTTTTATACTGATAATTAAAGCAATTCGTGCAAAATGATTCCCTAACCATTCCAAAATATAAAAAATGCACAACGTTAATATTTAAGTTTTCACTTCTGCCGGCACTCCCGGAGTGCAACCCGTCGTTTATTTTATTTTTTTCTGTTACAAAATGTTTAATTATACACCCTTCAGGAAAGAAATCAATTAAAAAACAGTTACATCCATCTTAAAAAAAACATCAAAATACTGTGGTCAAATCAAAACCGGCAAATAAATTTTTAAATTCAACATGTTATTGTTGTTGGATTAAAAACCGATAATTCTTATTAAGTTTTACACAACTCAACAATGGTCGGTTCAAATTCAATTCAGTTCAATACCGACATATCCATTTTGGTTTCGTCAAAAACCGATATATCCAAATGATCGCGTCAAAAACCGATATATCCATACTTGTCCGCCAAGTATCTCCCTAAATTAAGTATCTACCCTCCGTCAAGTTTCACACATCAATCGATGTCACTTTAACTGCAAATTGACATGCTATAATTTTCCACTTTTGTAACATTAAAAAACTTACAAGCTTTTTTTTAATTTGTGAAAAATATGGTAAATTCGATATATCGGTTTTCGTTCCGACGCTCCTCAAATATAAATATTAGGTCTTTACCTATGAAATTGCCGTTCTGCAGTAGGTACTGGCCATTTCAAATCAAAATAATTTTTGTTTGGCTAAGAATTCTAATTTCAAATTAATTTTATTTTAAAAACATGGAATTTTGTTTCCAAAAGTAGTCATTTGTTTATTGATTAGTGTTACATTTTCATCGCATTTCAATCTTTTTCGTCATCATGGATACGTTAAAAATTCGAGTAATTATGGAATATGAGTACCGTCGTGGCAGCAACGCGGCACAAACGGCACGCAACATCAACGACGTTTACGGAGCTAACACTACAAACCAACGCACCACCTGTTATTGGTTTGCTCGCTTCCGTTCTGGAAATTTCGACCTGAAAAATGAACCTCGCGGTCGTCCGAAGACTTTGGCCGACAGTGACGAATTAAAGGCGATCGTGGAAGCTGATGATACACAATCTACGGCTGAATTAGCAGCAGCTTTCGACGTTAGCGTCAAAACAATATTGGTCCATTTGCGTCAAATTGGCAAGGTAAAAAAGCTTGACAAATGGGTGCCCCACGAACTCAATGATCGCCAGCGCGAAGTACGCGTCGAGACGTGCCTTGCACTGCTCAACAGACACACAAATGAAGGAATTTTGAACCGCATTGTTACCTGCGATGAAAAATGGATTCTGTTTGATAATCGCAAGCGCTCAGCAAGTTGGTTGGATCCTGGTTCAGCACCTAAACTATGCCCTAAACGAAAACTTACCCCTAGAAAAGTGATGGTCACTGTTTGGTGGTCTAGCGCCGGTGTGATTCATCACAGCTTCTTACCAAACGGGGTGAGCATTACTGCAGATGTGTACTGTGAAGAACTGAACACAATGATGGAGAAGCTGGCACATCTCCAACCAGCATTGGTCAATCGCTCGTCTCCGCTGCTCCTGCACGACAACGCGCGACCTCATACTGCACAGCAGACGGTCTCCAAGTTGCAAGAACTGCGGCTGGAAGCTCTCCGTCATCCGCCTTACTCACCAGACCTTGCGCCTATAGATTACTACTTTTTCCAGAATTTGGATAACTTCTTGGTGGGAAAAAAATTCAATACCCGAGAGGCAGTACAAAATGCCTTTGAAGTATTTGTTGCCTCACGTCCAGCTGATTTCTTTAAGAAGGGCATCATAAACTGCCACTGCGTTGGCAAAGATGCATTGATTGCACGGGTGATTACTTCGATTAATACAAATAAAAATTACATGAAAAAAATTCGTTTAAATTTTTTGATACAAAACGGCAATTTCATAGGTAAAGACCATTAAATGGTGAAGACATTAAATGGTGTGTTTCAATAAAGAGTAATATTTTTTATGTCAATCACTTGCATTTCAACAACGAGATAACTAGACAAGGCAAAACGGGATGTCAGACTTTCGACGTTTGTAAAAATTCAAAATCAATCCCAGTTTTCGATTTTATTGATAATTATAATAGAATATTTAAAAGTTTAGAAATACGCACAGGATGTAAAAGTGAGTGTGTTATGAAAATACTTATAATACGTGAATCCTATTTAGTGCGAATTTAATCAGTGACACGCAGATATCGCGTTCAACTCCCAAGGAAGTTCAATGTTATTGCTTTTGGCAAGTGACCTCCACATCCAGCTTAGCGAAACCATTCTGTTTACCTCATTTCATTCGAGCATTTCCCATTTAACGGCTGGTTTACCGTGTATACCTGTCATTTAGGAGCAAATTGTCTACCTTATCTACGTACAAAAGCCAATTTAATGGTTTATTACATTATTACCCACGTCACTAACAAACAACACTAGAAACGTTATTTTCCTCATTCTGTGTGGGGATTGCTCCTGAACAAACGAGTGAATATATAACGCCTACAACAAACATAAAACTATGTATCATACATAATATGTATATCAACTGTAGATAATTATCTGCGCATTAGGTTTTAAGTCATTAAACAGCTTATTTAATACGACAATCTAAGAGTTATGAAGAATTCAACAGGCTTTAGTTAAGAGAACTTTTGTTAGCTACGCACGACGACATATCAAGATATACATTTCCAGTATAAGCTGACTTCTCATTGTACGGAAAACCTATACAATGCGAGGTCATTTAAAACTGGAAATGTATGGCTTGATATGTTGCCGTGTGAACATGTAAATAGATATATTTTTTACATGACACAAAAACAAAGAACTTGTTTATTTTGGTACGCAAGTACTCGTATTTCAGTATTAGATATTTGCATACGTCATATTTTCATTCTGTAAGGGCGTTACGGGCAGCGGTCGCGAAATTCTGAAACTTTGTCATGAAGCCAAGTGTGTAGGATTTTTGATCTGTTTTTTTCATCAGTGTCCTATCAATACCCTAGTATGATATCTAAACCGCGAAGTATCGTTGTTATTATAAAAGTTAAAAAAAATAATAAAAAGAAAATTATTCTTTTTTTTCATGATATTTTTATGCAATAGGTATGCTAATAATGAAATTATATTTTCATTTGAAAACTCCATTGGAGTGTAAATGCATATTACTATTAAATGTAGGTAACATTTAATAGCACCTTAGGTACCACTGTAAGGAGTAACTACCATTTTATATGGTTATTTTATAAACATCAGTGAAAATTACTATCCAGTTAAAGTCGAGCGTTACGTAATGAAAATGAGTACCTAAATGATGCTTTTGTAAGTTTCAATAACTAGAAATATTTTTATGCAAGTCAGTAATATGCACGCGTTTTAAAATCATTTACCTTGTAATCAACCAAGTCTGTAGCCATTTTTCGGTCTTGATAGTTGTTCCGATATTCGCCCACGCACTCTGTATCACAGTTAATATGGAAATAAGTCAATTATTTCTCCGACACGTCTTTTCTACGAAGCTTCACAATAAAATCCTTTATCTTGACATTTACCACTGTATAATCTTTATCTAAATTGCGTCCAATGAATTGCGGTAGAATTGGATCTATATAACAGTACATACGCATGTGTCATAAATTAACTATGGCAATTAAACGCGCGCTGGTGTTCTAAAAAGTACAGTAAATGAATTCACTTTTATGGATTGATAAGATTTTTAGCCGTGGTGTTCTTCGTAAAGAAAATAAAATGCGAGTCTTATGGTTAGGTAACAATCACTGGTCTGATCGTACTTTGGCACTCAAATAACGATACTTGGAGCACTCCCAAACTAGGTGTGGGAAGATGAGACTCAGAACACTTCGGACGCATAGGACATAGTATTTTCGAACGAGATGTTTTATTTTCTTTGTGAAAGATCCATGAATTTTAGAGTCGTTTTAAAACAAAGTTTTGATATTACCTATAACGGCTAAGTCCGATGTGTCACTATTCTATTGTCCGCGTCCATTTACGTGATCGGACTAAGAACATACTGACAGTTTAGTTAAACAATCATCAATAATATCATATAATTTTCCGTTTTACGAAAACAGAGTTAAGGTAGAATCTATGAAATTATTGCAGTTTCCTCTTGTCGCAGTCGCACTCGAATTATTCTTATTCCATTAATTACACCTAGAGAAAATTCTTAGAAAAATTACTGTGCTCGTCAATGTAAAGTGAGTGCAAGCGACATCTACAGAAAATTTTCTGAGTGAGATTGGGAAAAATGCACTATTCTTCCCAAAAATTTTACTGTACAGCATAAGAATTTTTACTGTGTTACATGGTAATTTTTCCATTACCACTCAAATGTACTCAGATTATGAAACAGCACAGTAATTTTTCTAAGATTTTTCTCTCCGTGTACAAAGCAACACAACCTTTAATGCCAAAAAAGTGAGGTTCTATCTGTAGGGTATGCAACATAAATTAGAAACCAGTATATTGGGAAAAAGTTATTCGTTATAAGTTATTTTTATGTGGCATACCTTTACCTAAGTTAATCGAACCAATTTTTATGTTATGCACTGAAAAAAATTGGTGTTCAGTTTCTTTAATAGGTAGCATTGCGCATTAGTAGGTACCTGAATAAACGTGAATAATTATAATTTTAATTAAATGGTTTACGCGAATCTTACTTCGACACATCCCCAATCACTACCGCAGCCCGCAGTGCTTAATAGCAATTAATAGGGTACTTATCTAAAAATACAACACAAAAACCGTTGATAGCTACATCAAATTAAAGGTTATCGGCTCCTGAACAGTTATTTGGCCACGACACGATGCTATATTTCGATTTCACTAAAAGATGACCACCAAAGAACTAGGAATTTTGCAGAATTTATAGTCAGACGTTAGAGTACCTAGGTCCTGTGTTTGAGTTTAAAAGCAGTTCTCGCAGGACTAGGTAAGCCTTAGTTAAAATAAACATTGTTTTACCTTCATGATTTTACCCGACATTTTGAAACACTTTTAAGTAGTTTGTAACACACGTCTGATGCTCAAACAATAAACCCTAGAATTAATAAGAGACATAGACCATAGCCAAGGACCTTTTTCCCCGATATATATGACACATACAATATTTATATTGTTTTTCTTTCCTTCCTACAAAGGTATATTCCATTTCAGATAATATTTAAAACTATAAACCTATACCTCAAGCATTGCATTTCATGTAGTACTTAAATTTTAGTTTCTCATTTCAGGAAAAGTACGCCTCGTTATTTTTTCGTCATTATTCGTAAATACATTCTAACCTTCCTGCTTCAGTGATGTATGACAAATTGCTTAGAAAATGTTTCTCCTACCTTCGTAGACGTATCTGCACGTTTGCGGCAACACGGTAAAATATTGGAGAGCTTCATTTTATTTGCTTGAATAAACGACTGATTTTTGCACAACAACCTACATGAATGTTTTGAATACTTAATTTGAATTTCCCTTTTTATAATACCGGTGATATGATTATCATTTAGCGATAGCAATTATCTGCACATTTTATTTATTTTTTTATTGTTCACTATCTTTTACCCGGGGTTCAGTTCTCGTGCGAGGATTTTTCTGGCGTAAGTCTCAAGAAAATTCTGTCAGGTCGCGCAGAATGTATAATAATCTGTATGTGTATCCTAATGCGGTGGCATTCATTCGAAAAAGTAATTTCATACCGGCCGAAAATCAGAAAAATAGATTTTCCTTACTGCATAAGAGACCTGAGCTTCAGCTGCTCCAGTAGTGGAGAAGTCTAAAGTTAGAGCATGTCAAAATTGTAAAAAAAAAAAACTTACCGGGAATCGTAACGTACGAAGCTACTACGCTTTGGAATGACAACTATAATTCAAAAGATCCCTCACCTCTTGTTGTGTTCTCTTTTCAATAACACGTGAACTATGAAAGACTTTCGAGCCCAGTGCTAACGCTGTCGAAGTGGTTGACTTGTTAAAAAACTTATTCAAAACATGGAAATGGAATCATCGATACCACGAAAGAAAAAGCTTAAAACAATACAAATTGTTGGAAGACTACCACTAACCGCTGGTTAAATTTTTTTTGTGCATATTTTTTAGCAGGCAGCCCGTGAATTTTCAGGTTAGAAAAGCGGCTGGTAGAAAACACAAGACACACATTCGCAAGACTCTAAGGAAACATTGTGTTATTTATAAACGTAAATACGTAAGTTTTTTTTTTAAGTAGCTGGCCACAAAACGTTCCCGACACAAAAACAAATTAGTAGATGTTCACTAAGGGATAACGCAGTGTCTTAATGTCGCGGGCGTTATTTTGAATCCTGAACGCAACAAAGGATTCTAGCCCAAGACGAAGACACCTTTATCCCCGAGGAGAATACTCTACTTTTCGCACCTTCGCTTCAGCGAGGTAATAAAAACCAATTCGACTATCGCGTTAGTAGTTTATGAAACCGTTAAATAACGGGGGAATACCTAATTATGCGCAGTGTCATACACTATTTACCCGACTACGTGACAGGACAGTTTTATGTTTTTATGCCTATGTATCTTTGTATGTGGAATTTCTTAAACCCTCGAAGCATCCTAACGGCCGGATGGATTTTAATACATGAGGTGTCTATCGACTCGTTTGGGTCGCACGAAGGTTATATGCTAGGTTTTGTATTTTTATAAAATCAAAATGGCACAGACGACAACAAGTAAGCTCTTGTAAAAAAAAATAGTACCATTACTATGTGGGGTATCAAAGTAAAGGGCTTGAGAAGACGGTTCCAAAAATATACTGAAAGGATTAAAATAAAATGAAAATAACAAAAACTAATATTAAAAACTAGCTCACTTTTCAAGCAGTCTGATGCAGTTGGTGGCATCAAATCTGAGATTGAACTAAAATAACATTAGATATGTTATCTACTCCCTGTCGGAATTTTTAATTTTTTTAATCTAATGTCATGCATTTTCATCAAAAACACAATAAATAATATCTTCAATGGATAATCAGCCCAAATCCAAAATTTAACGCGGGGGTATACGCGCCACAGCAAACGATCATTTTGTTCGTCGACGGCGACTAAAACCTATGAAGTGAGAACTTTTTGGTTTTTGGCAGTTTTATGTTTTGGTAAGATTTTCTCAGTTTACGTTCCAAATTCAAATCACATTAATGACCAGCGGATCATAATGAAATTCAGTACAATATTAATGCCCGGCTAGAGCCTAGGGCTTAAATGACTTGCTTTAGGTTAGGTTTGCATGACATATAATTTGACGTTAGCGAGCAGGTGGTGTGAAAAAATATATACAACATTAGTTTTAATATATGCGAAACCCGAAACACGTGTCTAGTATTTTTATGTAAAGAATTTATGTACAGACGCCAGCACATCAAGTTACTACAATCTGTCAGATTTCTTTAATAGATTTTCAACTTTATCGCTACAGCATAAGGTTCAAAGTTGATTGGGAAAATCTGACAGTTTCGGGTAGCTTGATGAGCTGGCGTCTGTACAAAATTTCAAAACTGTATCATGAAAAATCACAAAGTTATAAGCTTGTTATGTTACCTGGATGACTGTACAAAAATATGCTCAAACCACGCGGCGCCCCCGTGCCGCCCGCGCCTCCAGCGCCTCCAGCCCGCTGTGCGCACGCACCTAGTGCCGCTATGACCGGCCGTGACCTGTGTTGTGCGCATATGATTGCGGATTACTTAGTGTCGCTCTGTGTCCAACTTGTAACCTTTTTTAAACATTTTTGGGACAAAATATAACATGGTGTAAAAATTATTGGAATCGATTCAGTTACTTATTCTGAACAAACTATATTCAGGTTTGCAATATACTAAAAATAATGTTGTATATCTTAATTGTTTCAATAAAGCGTCGCTATAATAAACTTAACGAATATATTGGTTCCAATAAAGTTTATAGCGATCATTGCGTACGTACAGACACAATCAAACCACATCAAGCTACCCGAAACTGTCAAATTTTCCCAATAAACTTTGAACCTAATGCTTTAGCGATAAACTTGAAAATCTATTAAAGAAATTTGATAGATTGTAATAGCTTGATGTGCTGGCGTCTGTCCTTAAATAATATTGGAGAATTCCTTATTTAATTGTAGCTTTAGTTGTAGAAGATAGTGACACTGTATTTCAATGTTTGTTTCTAAAATGTAGGTACGGTAAAGGTACCTTTACAAAAACCCCAACTAAATAGGTATTTAATAAACATGACATAAATGTCGGTTTTTTGCGGATTTCGTTTATCAATCACACAAAATAAAAGAAGACTCAATGTCTTTATTTCACATAAAGATATCATTATACAGGGTGAAATTGAAAACATGCGACAAATCGAAATGGGAGATTGTACTCATCATTATGAACAACTTTTACCATGGGACCAAACCTGAAATTGCGAAAAAAAAACAGCTGTTCCCTACATTTTGACGAGTTATGCGAACATAAATGTAGGGAACAGCTGATATTTTTTTTAACGATTTCAGGTTTTATCTCATAGTAAAAGTTGTCCACAATGATGAGTACAATCTCTCATTTCGATTTGTCGCATGTTTTCAATTTCAACCTGTATATTTTTAATATTAGGTCAAAATCAGACTGCCTAGCCTTTTCCCAACTATAATGGGGTCGGCATCCAGTCTAACCGGACGCATTCAATTCCAGTATTTTACATGGAGCGGCTACCTGTATCTACCTATCCACAAGCCAGTTATTATTTTGCCACGAGCATCATCTGCCTAGCCTTTTCCCAACTATGTTGGGGTCGGCTTCCAGTCTAACCGGACGCAGCTTAATACCAGTATTTTACATGGAGTGACTGCCTATCTGACCTCCACAACCCAGTTGCTGGGTAACACGATACCCCTTGGTAAGACTGGTTGTCAGATTTTCGGGCTACTGACGACCTGTAACGACTGTCAAAGATCCACGAATGACAGCCGGGTTCAACGGCTTAACGTGCTTTCCTAGGCACGGAGAGGTCTTGGCATGTGAAGGTGGTCACACATCCATGATCCACGGACCAACCGCGGCAAGCGTAGCTCAACCTGTTCGATCGATCCGTGCGGCTGTTATAACCTAGGCCCCTCATTATTTTGCCACGATTGCTAAATACGCTTCCCAGTTTTCCTTGGTCTTTCCTTGGTCAATACTTCCCATTTCCCAAAGGAAAACACTTCCGCTTATTGGTCAGAGACAGTGAGCTGTTGGTCAAAACATTTTTATAACAACTTGTGTACTTAATTAGATGCCAGGCAAAAAATGGAAAAAAACAAGCTGACGTATAAACTTATCGCTACAAAACTATAATATGCATGACAAATTAAGTTTATGCATGACGCTGTATTTTATGGTCGTTCATCGTCTTTAATAATGTTAACGGCTCAGTAGCGCCATCTATCGAAAATGATTGTCTCTTTGGTAATGCTACAGTAGTACCACCTATTGAAAATGTGCGAAACTAGAGTAAACGCATGCAGCGGCCTCTAGGTATAGTATTGCGATATACAATGACATTACCGCTCACAAATATCTCAACGTCTATTATCAATGTAGATGGCATTAGTTAACCGACTGCTATCATCATTCATAAACCGTCTCTCTCTTCGCTTAGACTCCAGCTAGAGAGACTCGGACTTAGGAATTGGCCATTTCACACCCTCAGGGCACATACCTACAAACTGTACGGCAGACCGCATCACGGTCAGCAGTATGGTTGCCCGCAGCATGATTGCGGTTAAACTTGCGGCTAACCGAATTATGGGTGGAAAGGTTTTACGAAAATAAAGTAACATAGGTAGAGCCCGTTAATTGTCCGATCCTATACAGTATGGAAACCACATATCTATATGCAATAAATTATATCACATACTTGTTATCGCCTTTTCTGACGATATCCCTACAAAAAATGAACGAAATCCGTCGCGAAAAAAAATCAGCTGTTCCCTATCTACATTTGGACGAGCTATGCGAACAAAAAAAAAAAAAGAAAACAAAAAAAAAGCGCGGGGTGCATATTGATTGTTGTAAATATATAATTAGTAGTTATTTGTAAACGTAGAGTTAGTATAGAAATATGATAAAAAGCACCCCACGCTTTTTTACAATGAAATTAATTTTCTTTTCATAACTTTATTTTTATTTTAGTATTTTAAATTAAAAGTTATTTTCTGATTTTTAGTTCGATTTGCTAATAATTGATGCATGCACTTTGCCTGTTGATACTAACTTTCATCAGTTATTGAACACGGGGCAGTTAAATAACTACAGATACATTCTGAGGGTCTGACGATGACCAGGTAAGCGCTTACCGGTTATCAGTAACAGAAGTAGTGAGGATGACCTAGCTTTCAACATTTATCTAATTGAGCACGGGTGCTACTACATGATACATTTCGAAGGTCTGATGATAACCAGGTAAGTGCTTATCGTCTCTCAGTGACGGAAATAATTACAATGACCTAGGTCATTCTAATTATTAATTATTGAGGTATAAACAAAAAAAATATTTATGTTTTTGATTTTGTTTTAATGTTGCCATGATCCAATAAGTACAAAATGTTTCCAGCTGAATTTAACATGGAGCGACTGCCTATCTGACCTCCACAACCCAGTTGCTGTGTAACACGATACCTCTTGGTAAGACTGGTAGTCTATGAATGTTATGCTATGCATGCTATCCTGTGCATGCGACGCTGTGCATGCTATGCTATGCATGCTATCCTGTGCATGCTATGGTGTGCATGCTATGCTGTGCATGCTATGCTGTGCATGCTATTCTGTGCATGCTATGCTGTGCATGCTATTTTGTGAATGGTATGCTATGCTATGCACGCTATGCTATGCATGCTATGTAACGCATGCTGTGCATGTTATGCTATACATGCAATTCTGTGCATGCTATGCTGTGCATGCTATGCTGTGCATGCTATGCTATGCATGCTAGGGCCTGCACGCTATTTACCAAAATTTTAATTTACTGGATAGATTCATATCTCTAGTAGGTACTAATCTACTTTCAAGATTTAATCCAATAACATGCACCTCTGACAGCCACCTCACCTCCGTCGGCTTTAACTAATGAGCTACTACAGGTATTTATAAAAGTAGAGCGAGATTATACGAGTAATATGGTTTATAATAATAATAATAAATTTATTTCTGCAAACTTTTTTAAAAAAAGATACAGGTTTGATACCCCTTTCCTAGTACTTACCTCAAAAATTATTTAAAAAGATGTATGTTTCATATAAAGGGTGAGAGAGAGAGATTATGAATAATAGAGAAGTATGGAAGAAAATTACGTATTGCGCAGACCGCAAATAAATTCAGACATGGGCGGGAGAATGGTGATGATGATGTGTTACTGCTATTTTTTTTTTAACCTAAAGAAAATAAAATACCAGTAACAATGTAAAAGATACTAAGAAAATTATTTACGCAATTATTTCTCAAAATTTTAATGAAGTAATCTAATATCCTTTACATGATAAAGTTGATGTTGTAAATTTTTAGATCACAACCACTTCACAAAACAAAATTCATAAGGTATTTTTCTTACTGCCAACTAGCCTATTGTGTATAGCCAATGTTGGAACACCAATCATTAAATAATACCAATATTGTACTAACTAATTAAATTATTAACCGGGCGAATAAATAATATATTAGATGTCTGTCCGAAATTAACTACTTAACTGGCGATAATTATGAATGATTACAATCCGTAGAATGAGCTACTAGCAGTGGGAAGCAGTTCATATAAGCGAGCAACTACCATTCCAAGTGTTTCAATTAACCCTTTACTGCATGATATATTAAATAAGTGACTTTTTTTTTTATGTTTATGTCTTTATTAAAGCTTCAGAATTAATTTTAGTGTATTTTTATTTTTTTTATTTATTTTTTTATTTTTTTAGAGTAAAATAAACTGTAAACATGTCAAACCATATATGGTTTCCTATGCGGTAAAGGGTTAAATACTAAATTGGGCGAAAAAAATACTCACAATCAGTGGGGAAAATAATACTAAGTGTAACCGATTTCTTTGTGCTTCGTGGTGGTTTTATTGTGGTTGTCTTCGACGACTTTGGCTTAATTCTCTGCTTTGATTGTTTGCCTTCACGATTGACCTACGTTTTTACACTGGACGATTTTCTCCCTAATCGACTGACTTTTGCGCGTACGACCCCGGACATCGATTTAATGCCTACAAGATCGACCTATGCTACCATGCTCCTGAATGGTAGCGTAGGTCGATCGTGAGTCGAGGTTCCTACCTCAGCCATCGACCAGCTAGTACCTATATTCTGCGGTAGAGTATAAACCCAGTCATCGCATCGTTAAAATAGGTCGAATCTGTCCCAAAACCGAATCGGGGCACCCCGACTCCACTTAGTCTTTTGGCTGCTACCCTAGAGTGCATATAAAAATCCGGAGGCGCGGAGGGAGAGCAGCCCCCGTCCGCTATAACAAAGCATACACGGGGAGAAAAATCACTACATAGTATAAAACAAAGTCGCTTCCCGCTGTCTGTCCCTATGTATGCTTAAATCTTTAAAACTACGCAACGGATTTTGATGCGGTTTTTTTTAATAGATAGAGTAATTCAAGAGGAAGGTTTATATGTATAATACATGCATAATATAGTAGAGAAACACTGATCATTTTAGGGGTTTCTGATGTGATGTCGTAAATAAACACATTTTTTGCGCTTACATTGTAAACACTGGCTGACCCGTCGAGATAGATCAAAATAATGTACTACATTATTGTACACCTTAAAAAGGTCTACAAAAAAGTCCGCGATGGTATATGTCTATCTCTTAGGGATAACCCACAATAACCATTTTTATCCTATACTTTTTACGAGAAATAATGGCTCTAAAATTATCAGTGTTTCTCCATTGCACCCGTGCGAAGCCGGGGCGGGTCGCTAGTCTTAGATAAATTACTGTGCTGTCTCATAATCTGAGTGCATTTGAGTGGTAATGGAAAAATGACCATGCTAGCACAGTAAAAATTCTTATGCTGTACAGTAAAATTTATTAGACAAATAGCGAATTTCACAGATTCAATTTCACACATTAAACTCACTTTACAGTGTCGAGCACAGTAATTTTTCTAAGATTTTTCTCTCCGTGTAGGCACCCATGCGAGCGGCGAGAGGTGGGCATGGGTGCCCATCTTTTGTTACGTAAGGGCGAAGGGGCTGCACTTCCCGCAGCGCCGGAGACGTTGTAGAAGCAAGAATTGTTTTGAGGTTAAATGAGGTTGAATGTATCCTGAGCAAAATTGTTACTCAAATAGAAATTTGTTCGCTTAAGAATTACTATACTTACTGATCGTTCTGAAGAACTCGTACTTCAAGTTCGTATTTTTATGTCGCCGTTTTCAATATTTATGTTCGCCCTCAGTCCTTCGCCCACTTAGTATTTCAGTACGCCATAATCAGTATTTTTGACACCCTTCGTTTGAATTTATATGTGATCGTTTAATTACTAGCCTTTTTATAATTACTTTACAAAATCATTAGAATTCTTTCTAAACATGAAGAATACCATGTCTTAGAAGTTTGAATGTACAGTCTTTTATATCTTCGTCAGTTAAGCTAAGCGTGGGAAGTCATACATGGAGAGTAGTTAAATTAATTGAACTATTCGTGTGATGGCGCAGAGTTCTCGTATCATTCTACGGCCTTGCTCCTTACGCTGATATACAACATACTTTGAGATTAAGATCAACGAGGTTAACTGCGTGAGCAACAAATTCAAGAGTAATAATAGGTTTTTAATAAGATGGACATGAGTGACACCTTACTACCCATGCTTAATATTATTTAATCAGCTTTGATTTTAAAACTCATAAAATTTGCCGAATATCTATCTATGTAATTCCTTAAAGACAACTGTAAAATTTTATGAACTTCATCTAAATCGATAATTGCATAAAAATAATGAATTTTCAGTAAAAAAAAACCAACTAAGTAGTGATTCTGTTAGATAAATGATTTGAACCTAGCAACATATTTACAGACTGATTCGTTTAGTTTTTATGTTTGACGACATCGAATAATAGGTGTAACAAGTGCGTTTGCCGACAGGTAGGGGCTACAGTTTAACTGGCCGTAGCGCCCGAACAAACCGTCCTCGTCCTCGCAGCGCGTACGCTGGCAAGCGGATGCGCGCGACTCAGTCCATGAGTAGCTTTAGCTGCGTACGCGCACCAAATACTCCCTTGCCGCGCTTTTCAAATTCGGAGGAGTATGCCGACTTGTCGCGTAGTCAATATCGCGCAACAACTTTTTGGTATACCTTAGCTATAAACTAAATTTACGATCTCGTGTATCAGACGGACTTGTATTGATGTAAAGGATTGTATGATAAATACAGTGATTATAAGGAATAATGATACATTGCGGAAAAATGTGTGACTCGTGTGAAGGTGCAGAAGAGTGAATTCAGCGACGGTGGCGGTGGTCGGTGGGCACAATGAGTGCGCGGCTGAATTGGCACAAATGGCTAGTGTTGTCGCTGCTCGGATTGGCTTTGTCCGCTCGGACAATTGGCTGCGATTACAGTTCCATCACCGAGAAATTTGGAGCGGAAGCCGTGGCTCGATGCAATGAAAAATGCCCGTTCCAGGTTCGCTTATCTAAATCAATATTTTTTGCCAATCAACATACTTAAACTACGACAACAATGTTACTTTTAATATTATTTAGAAGAATAGTCTACACTGAACAATTATTTATTGCAAAGTTCGTTCACGGAGATGACACAAATACATACACAACGTTCCGCTTTGTGCGTTCATTGATAAAGATTGCAACTAATAGTTTATTGGTCGAGGATAAAACGATGATCTTAGTTTATTATGTAGTTTATTTGCGGCGACTGTCATGCAGGTTCAACGCACATCTAAGTAATTGTCGACAATTAGCGATCCACTATAATCAACGCAAACGCGCTAAATATAGATCAGCGTTCCTAAACGTCAAGCGAGTCAGTTGTGTGCGGATAAGTCCCTCGCATATTTTAGCAATTGATGGAATAAGGTCTTAAAGCAAACGGAGACATCCATTCAAGCCATTATCTATCAATCGGTAAAGTACACAAATGATTTTGGCAGATCCACACCTAAATGCATTCACAAGTGTACGAATGCAAAATTAAACCGTAGGCGATATATGAAAGTTATTTAGAGCAGATCTATACAACTCTATTCAATTAATTCTGCTCGTTATTCTGATCAAACTATTTTCAGGTTTTGCACATTTAACGTTACACGTTGTATAGGTATAAAACAGCACTATGAAAGATTGATACCTCATAATGTCGGTAACTAATGTGGGAAAAAACCAAAACATGGAAACCGCGGATGGATCACATTTCGGGGTGAAGCCTTTAAGGTGCCACTCGGCGAAGTCCGGTCACACGCTTGCAAAAAACACATCACCCCCTTTTTAAAAAAGTGATGGTGTACAGTAAAAAATATTGTTTTACAGGAGTGTAGTTCCGTTCAATGGAATTAAAAAGAAAAAGAAAAAAAAGAGATAAAGAGTATTCTATTCTATTCTATTATCCGAAAAGCAGATAATTAGAGCTAGTTTGGCCTTAGGGAGACTGGACAAGAGGCGGGTATTTGGAAAGTTTATAAGAATAACCATTCAGGGATTACCGGTGTGTGTTATACAAGATACTGAGCATAGACCACACAACATTATTGACAACGAAATGTGTAAGATTTTTTCGCCAATCTATGTCAAATAATATCGATGAATGACTATGTGGATTTTGGCAGAGATAAGTAAAACCAGGTAAACAGCATAAATTACATGAAAACAGACGGTTTACCGTATAATCCTATACCCAACTGTTGATCTCAACGCGAATCAAAGGCATATTAGGCAAATGCGACCTTGGGATTACCTATAGTTCAATATTTTTCCGTCAGAAATCTCGTTCGACGTACACTGTAAGGGCCCTTTCCCACGGCAAGATCCCGTTTGTTGCAGGTATGGTTTTTTACAGGATCCCGTTTAGTAGTGTACGCGTTTAAATATACATATTCACACAAGCATCCCGTTTGCAGTATCTGGAAAACAGGATGCTTGTGTGAATATGTATATTTAAACAAGTACACCACTAAACGGGATCCTGCAAAAAAACCGTACCTGCAAAAAACGGGATCTTGCCGTGGGAAAGGGCCCTAAACCGAGTCTGAAATTTTTGACAGTAGACTCTACAGTCTTATAACACAAGGACCATGAATTTATGGCTTAGGGCTAATGTAAATTGCAAGATATTTATAGATCATTTTCAGATCATACATACAAGGTCACGTTCGAACCTCTGAGATACGTAATGTCTCAACATATATATTTCCATAATCAACCTATAATATTTCCACTGCTGGGACACACCTTCTCTCGGTGAGAGGGAACTCCACACTAAAAACAAATCAACTGAAAAAAGGGTGACTACCGAGATGTTGACTAATAGAGAAGTATGAAAGAAAAAGACATGTTGCGCCGACCCCAAATAATTTGGGATAAGGATAAGAGAACGATGACTAAAAACAAATCAATCACACCTAAATTGCAGGCACAGGTAGACCTAATGATTATCATGCTCCGTTGCGCTCGCGCCGACCGTGTCGCAACGGAAGTTATCAGGACTGTGACTTCGTTGAACATCCCGTGATGACCCTATTATATAAAATATCCGTTTTTATAGGAATTCTAAGTACTTACTTTATACAACGTGTAACGTTAAATGCGCAAAACCTCAGACACCCCAACTGATTTTTAATTCAATTGACCTATTTCACAGAGAAAATAAGGCATTAAAAAAATTGTAAAGGTTTTATGTGCTGTTTTAGTTTTACCGGCCATTCTGATCGTTTCTTGCGTCTGTGACAACGCTTTATCGAGGGAGGAGTCGTCACCGGGGCGCTGCGCCGCGCTGACATTGGGTTGCTTGACCTATTAATAAATAGACACGGCAACATTTTTAATGAAGATTTTTTGAAAATTGTGACCTATATTAAAAAGTGGTTCAATTAATTCTGCTCATTATTCTGATCAAACTATTTTTAGGTTTTGCGCATTTAACGTTACACGTTGTATAATAAATATTTTTTATTTTCGTAGAACCGAACCGGGGATGGCCACTTCGACGTAAGTTGTGGGTCCGATTGCAGCGTTCAACAGGTAAGTCATACTTATAATTCGGCATCAGTGACTTAAACTATTTCACATTTAATCAAAATACCTATTTACATGTAGATAAAAAGGTCGCATTAGCTTTGTATTTGGGATAAATTGAACTCGGAGCACAAAACAGCGCTTGAAGTCGCATTAATTTGACAATATAGGACGTGGAAAATCAAGATAACTCTAGCTCATGTTTTTCAATAGAAAATGCAGGCCAAGTAGCACTTTCCGCACATGCCCCTTTGCCCTGCATACGACCTATTTCGTTCTTACAATATTATATAATGATAGTAGTTCAGATACCTACTTCGTTCTTACAAATCCTGCATATTTCTGAATCATCTATTTAAATGTACCTACTACTATTGTATAGAATCAAGTTCTTCTAACTGAACAGACAGCTGTGCTGCTGGGGAGTTTGTTGTGCCAGTTCTTCTTCCCAGCTAAAGCACTAAGAAGTGGTGAAGTATGATGAGTATGATGAGATCTTATGTAACTTTGACGTTCCAAAAGTGCTGATTCTCAGTCTAGTTTGAATAAATTAATTGAGATTTAGATTGTTAGTCTTTTTTTTTCGGAATGTGGTTGTACTATAGATACACGTCTGCCAAATCCTTCAGGCGATGCTGACGTGATGTTATGTGTCTTTGTTTAAAGTAGACGCTATGAAAAATCGCTTTATTTTACCTTAAGTGTTCCTTAAGAGAAGTATTACAAAAATGCTGCGCGTAGATGCATGATTTCCTCGTTGAAATTGAATACTAATACTATTCGTTGGTTGGTATAATAAATAACTTTTAATTGGTAAAGATAGCTCGTTTTCTCTTCTACAATGATAATGAAGCGTTTTATTTATTATTTATCTATTTATTTAACAATAATCGTTCTTCTGATACATGTTTAGACAAAAACTCATGGAGAGCTGATTTGAGAGCTCTAATTTACAGATTATTACAAAAAAAACTCTCATATCATAAATATCATATACTTTTATAATTATAGAATGCATTTTTATTATATGCCTTATAAATAAAGAAAAAAATGACTCTACCTAATTAAATTTTCTACTGAATATCTCCAAACTTCTACATCATTTTCACGTAGTATTTCTACCAAAATAGTCTCCAATAATTGCTTAAACAAAATAAAAAAAATAAAAAATGATATGTATATACTTTGATTTTTTTAATAAATAAAATAAAAGTAAGCACTATATATTTCTCTGCGCCGGTGGCGATGCGCGCTCGCCCTGCCTGAAGGCCTTAATTTATTGAGGTATCCTCAGGAAAGCCCGGTTAAGCAGACGACAACCTCATAGTTTGAACTGCGAGATGTCATTTATAAAAAAAAAAGATGCGCACTCATTACCGAAAGGTAAGAGGGCTCTTAATTAGTCTTTATAATCGTGTCTAGGCGATCATCATCATTCCGCCTTGATCCTTATCATCTGGACGTCATTTTCCCCATACATCTTTACCAACCATCATCTCAGTGATCACTTTTTGTTCACAGTCACATCATATCAGCGATCGTGCTGTGGGGTTTTCGTTATCACGAGTAATTGTGTAATTTTTTCACCCTGTTTGTTTACCACCCACGTATTTAATTGGTTTACATTATATATAACGCGTCAAAACTGATCGCCCGTAACTACGCAGGCAATCGTAAAATTCACTGGTCCGATAAGTTTGTTTATAGTATATTTATGTACTCCCAGTATTGGGTAACCCAATTTTATGGCCCCGTCGCGGAAATTGTTATATAGGCACTGTCTTAAATTATATTTGTCATATTTATTCTTTAAAATTTTCAGAGGATCTTTTGGGTTAGCATTTCTACAGACAAAATATTAAAATAATTTACAAAAACTTTATAATTACTCTGCGATAATAAATCTCAGCGTTTCACCTATAACCTTTATTGAGATAAAATGTATTTAATGAATAGTGGTACCAAAACATAATAAGATAAGTTCCACATTAAGATAATGAATATTTACAACCTAACACTTTGGGCACACCGTTAGTTTTATTCGGTTGTAGTGTTCGAATGGCGTGTCGCAACGAAAACTTACAAGAGTATACGCTTACAAAAGAGCATTTGTTAACTTAATCACATTGAAGCTAGCTAGACCGTGTACATGAACAAAACGAGCTCGTGAGCACTATCCTAGTATTCTATTCTAGTTCTTTTGTTGCAAAATAACTTAATTTAAATTATTTACTGTAGCAGAGACAGTGAGGTATGTGAATGCAATGTACCTACACTAGTATGTAGCTAAAAAGGTAGCGTACTGAAACTAAATCAAGGATGAAAATGTTTATGCACTACAGACCAGATACAACATCGTGTTTTTTCAGATGTTTCTGGTCCTTCGTTGAAGGTTTGAAAGGTTTGAACTCATTTAACTTGTTATTAGAGTACAAACTGTAAGGTTTTGTTACGCTTATCCATCATATAATGTAACAAAATTGACATAAAACGGCGCATTCATTCGAAGTCCCGACAGTTACTACTGGTTTATGTCAAAATTATCAGTTATGTCCAATTTACGCCCCTGCGCAGCGCAAAAAAGCTCAAGTGGCGGCGTTGGGTAGGACAGACGCACCCCTCGCGCGGCCAACGAAGTCAATTGACTTGCTTCCATTTTATTATTATTTGTTACCATTACAACAACAACAACACTGCAATAATGTGAAACATAAATTGACAATTATTTTATTTTTACGACTCTATTATTTTCTTTACTTACAGATATGTCTGTAGCACAGATTACTTTAAAAGTTTCTACGTCTGTTTAGCGTTCCCTTGACATTTAATTTAAAGACATTACAACGTTTAAGGAAATGTTAAGTTCAGTCTGTTTAGTTATTTCTGTTTACGGAGTGTTTTACACCTCCGGTGTTAAAAGAATACATGGGAATTTATTTATCTGAACATCGCATCAACGTTGCATGAACTGCGAAGCTTTGCTCAACATCTTTCGTCAAGTCGCGAGGTGTACCAGACAGAAAGCATCGAATGCATCGCCCTTCCTTTTGCTTTCTGCTAAACAAACTCAATTCTATCGCTGGTTCCCTTACAGGACAACTTGTTTATTTTATTAATGTAGTTCCTGAGAATCGTGCCTTCAACAAATTGTTCATTATAATAACATTTTGTACCTAATTGCAAGTGCGTGGATTATACATTATTTCTTTGATATTGTTTTGAATTGGTTCATTCAAATTACATTATACCAAATAATGACATATTTTTCTACTCTGGGAAGTATGTTTATTATTTCTATCTGGGTCTAAGTAGTTCTTGAGTCGCCTTCTAGTATAGCCATATATTCTATTGGGCATTACCTGTTTTTCTTTTAATACTGGGCATGGAGCGGGCATAAACCAGAGACGGTCAGCTAAGGTTAAGCTGTATATAGATTTCAGGCAGTTTTTAGAACCTAGAGGTTAAACTCAATACCTAAGTTTAACGTGTTCGTTAAATTAATTGAGAAAGCAAGAGTAGTCTCAACCATTTCGGTTAACTATTTTCTGTACCGCGTTGGACTATCAGCAAGCTGTAATTCACGAGAAGTCAGTTTCGTTTTGATGAATGTAAATGTTCATCCTGCAAGGGATGTAGTTATGGAGTGATAGGTGGTCAGTGGCATGGTGCGGCTGGCGAGCTGCGCCTGCGCAAGGGTCGCGTGAGACTCGACGCCGGATGGACGCAGGAAGGAAGCTTCTAGTTGCCAGCTTGCTCCCCTCGGATCTATTTTAGAGTTCATTCGTTTTATTCTATAATTTACAGAACATGCTTTTTAATATAATCCGACTTAGAATTGTGGTATCCCGTTCTGGAAACCTCTCGTTAAAGAACATTTTCCGGACTAAGTAACCATTGGATGCTTTTCACAAAAAAAAAAACCATACCCAGCCTAATTTATTAGGAGCCAATATCTTTTATTTTTTACGATCTAAAATGTATTTAGGTGAGCGTTTAAATAGTAGCCGTTACTATTATATAATATTAATAATTAATGTAAGCAAAATATTGTAAAACATTTCAAAATAGTAACGGTGAAGTGTCTTGTCCATACGAAAACTATATTTTGGAAGGGGCGACTAGAATTAATTATATTTTATTCTAAATTTTGACATTCAAAAGTGCCTTTTATTTGCCTATGTTCTATATAAAAAAACAAAGTCGGGTTAGTTACACCATTTATATACTCAAGAACCGCTGGACCGATTTTTATGATCTGATTTGTTGGATTAGTCTCCGCCCCGAATAGCAGAATAACTATTAAAACATGAGAAAAATTCACAAAAAAAAAAATAATGACAATAAATAATTTTCTCATACATTTTGTAAAATTGTTGATTCTAAGGCGGTACGAAATTTGCTGGGTTAAATACTTGACATTGACTTTATTTAGGTCCATAATTCCCCCTTTTTTTTTTGTTGGGAAATTATCAAATAACTTCTCGCGCTCTGGGCGGAGCGTTAGGGCGTGTCAGACTTTTACTGACTAAAACCCACCCGTGTTCCTTCTGTTGCTTGTGCCAAGGGCCACGGTACCTCTTTCGAACAACCCGCAACCCTGGCAAGCATCGGCCCCACCGGACCCCGTCAGTTATTGCTGACAACTCTTTGAGGCGCGCGTGGAACACAACGCGCCGTCGACCCGGGCCTGGTCCTTACCGGACGGCGAACTGCCCATTGCTCGCCGCCCGCAAGCATGCGCCTACGGTGGCCGGGAGTCGGCTCTTGACTCCCGACGCCCAGGGCGTCTCCTGCGGCGACTAGGAGCGTGAGGGTGCAAAGATTGCCTCTCCCTCACGCGTTCAGCCTCCTCCTTCGCAAGCATTACTGCTTCGCAGAAGGAGGTGACTGCTTCCCATGCACTCTCGCTCCGTACCATGGCCTGGACCAGGGCCGGACGCGAGAGATCGCCGCCGTGAGGACGCGGCGGTGCTCCACCCAAGCCGGGCAGACCTCCACCGTATGCTCCACCGTGTCCTCCGGGCGATCCACACAGTGGTGACACCCGGGCGTTTCCTCCCGCCTTATACGGAACAGGAACCTCCCGAAGCAACCGTGTCCGGTGAGGACCTGCGTCAGGCGGAAGGTGAGGACGCCGTGGCGCCTCTCTAGCCACTCCTCAAAGAGGGGACTTATCGCCGCAATTGTGGCGTGCCCAGCACTGGGTTGCGACAGACGCACTCTCCATGTCGCCATGAGATCTCGCCGGAGCTCTGTTCGTTGTGCCGTGATTTCTCGCGGCAGCGGAGTTACGCCCCGGCGTTTTGCCTCCTCGCGCCACTCCCATATTTGGGCGAGGACTTTTGCTTCCAGATCCCATGGCGGTAATCCGGCAAGGAGGCTCGCCGCCTCACCGGAGATCGTGCGGTATCCCCGGACTAGTCGGACGGCCATGACCCTCTGGGATCCATAATTCCCCTCACCTGGCGTTCTGATTGTCAATTCTCGTAATTTTAAGAACGTTCACAGTCTGATCTCAGTCTCAATCTGGAAAAAATACCTCTACCTCTAATTTCTCTAAATTTTTGACATTTATTGTCGCTACGATGCGATTGCTACTAGATTTTGAACGCTATTAATTACGGGAATTTGACCATCAGGTTATAAATGAAATTTTTGACTCAACCAGCCTACATAGCTCTGTTAGTGATTATCCATAAAGTACCTAGTTTACTGTATATACGATTATATTATCTTCCGGGTATTTATAATGTATGAGACGGATACATGCATTATATAGATATCTAGACAGTACACGTGTTGCGAACGTTACAATTAACGACTAAATTATCTAAGAGCTTATCTTCTCTTTCGGAGAAAACAGTTAAATGTCACAAAACGTGGCGCTACAGATACGACGGTTTATGTAAATCACCTAAACGTAGCTGGAATACGACTATTTTATTTTAGTATCTGTAAATTTTGCTGGTCCCAAGAAAAGCAATATAATAATAATAATAATCACTTTATTTTCGGATCAGTACAATCCACTATTGTTAGTAAGGACATAAACAACTTACAAACTAGTGTTACTATTAATATAGACAACCTAAAATCTGTCTGCGTGTGTAACCCGTCCTTAGGTTCACATACCTGCCATAATTTTAAAACGATCTTCTTACCAGAGACTAGGAGTGTGTACCTCGATCGCTTATCTTCGAAGACCTTGACCTGATAGGTTTCTTCTTATTGCTAACAAGAATGCACTATCTTCGACCGCATGATCGCTTATTATTTCAGACGCCATGATAAAAAATTATCTATACTAATCTATACTAATAATAATAACCCCTCCGCCATATCTGTACGTTGACGTTGTGGTGGAGCTTGCGCGCTCCGAACTCTAGGCCTGTGTCGGAGGAGTTTGCCGGGTCTAGGGTGAGGATTCAGACCAAGAGAGATACAGAAACCCGCAGGGCAGCATGTGGCGAGCTGTTGGCTAGTTACGACCCCACGGACCCTAACTCCCGGGAAAAGTCATGTTCTTCACCTCTGGCTTGCCTTTATTGGTCGGCTGGAGTGAACAATGACGAGGAACAGAGCTCCCACCTCATTTTTGCCTTTATTGCCCCGCTTGATTAGAAATTCGCCAGAGCAAACGTGCTCGGAAGAAGGAAGTATTCCAGTAATCCCAACCTCTCCACTCCTCATGACTCACTCCTCACTCCTCATGTCCTCAGGACATGTTTCCCCTTTGTCGCTACGACACTTTATGCTAGCGACCGTTTTGTGGGGGTCCATTATTGAATGTGCAAGTCACCCCCAGCCATTTTATCTGTGTAATTTATATAAAACATTGGTCAGGCAGGGTACTATAGACTTTCGATAGACCTTGTCCTTGGATACACTTGTATAGTGCTTACAGGAATAATCGTCGGTTGGTGCCGCATTTCATTAAATTTTCCTAAGGGAAAGCTGCGAGTGTTTGGCTTCGGCCCCTCGTACGCCTTCCAAAGGACCGGGACCCCATGGTCCCTAGATATGCGAAACAAAAATAAATAATAAAAATTCTGAAGAGTTTTTTTGTTTCTTTGAACGCGCTAATCTCTGGAACTACCAGTCGGATTTGATTTTCTTTTTGCATTTGACAGCCTAATCCTTGAGGAAGGCTAAAGATTATTTAACATCTAGGACTTAAGAGCCGCGCAAAACGGAAGAAAAATTTGGAAAATCCAAAACTGCACGACTCATACTGGTTTTTTATTAATTATAGTTAAACTACATTGATTAAAAGAGGCATTTTCAATATGGTATAGGTTCCTCCTATGGGTGAAACGAATCTATTTTTTTTTTTTTTACGCAAGCTACAATGTTTTCAAGTTTCACATTTGATTGACGGGAACATTTTTAGAAATATTTTGATGTCTTTTCATTTCTACTGCCATAAATAAATTATTGAAAAGTACCGAATTAATCGCCATTAAATTATCTATACAATGGTTTACAAAATGGTATACAAATTAAGTAGGTTATGTGTAGCAGGAGTATAACAATAGAAATAGTTGTAGAAAGGAGGCAAAAAACAATCGGTCGTAAAGCGCTCTCTAATGCTTCGCATTATGAGTAGTGCAAAAACGCTAAGCGAAAACGAAGTAATAGTGCGGGCAGGCGATGCGATGCGACGGGGTGGGTCGGGGGAATAAATAAATAAATAAATAAATTTTACGCGGACGAAGTCGCGGACAGAAGCTAGTTATTAATTTTAAAAAAATTGTGACTGAAGGTACTTCAAGAGAAGTGGACCATAAAGTGACCAATGCATGGATATTGAAGTCATGTAAGGGAATTGAATCCCCCCCTCCGCGCTTCGTTGCGTTGCGTTCGGAAATGAACAATCATCTATCGGAAGTAGAGGTGGTAGGTACCTGCGATTAGTTCATAATTTATGTGTGAAATTGGACTAAATCGTGTATGCTGGAATCTGTTATTGTACAGAGTTGCCAGTTAGGAAAAAGAATGGGTATATGGCAGTTCTATACGTAAAGGGATTCTTGAAGAAGGAAGGCGATAAGGTGACATTTTTTTATTCCAATTTGGAACCGCAACTGAGAACAAATAGGACTGGAAATAGACCAAATCACTACATAAGGTAGTGATCTTACTCGCTTTACGCAGATACATATATCGACTTATCTTAGCAACAGTAGCGTATTAGTTTTCCTTTTGACGTAAAATCGTACCGACGTCAAACGTACTAGGTCTAGTCAATATCATGATCTTACACAATCTAAATAAAGGTCGGTAAAGATCATAATCGAGAAATGTCTAGTGAGCTACGTAAGGAGACAGCGCAGACATTAAAAATTGTCAGTTAGTAAGCGCTCTTTCCCACGGCAAGATCCCGTTTTTTGCAGGATCCCGTTTAGTAGTGTTTGCAGTATCTGGAAAACAGGATGCTTGTGTATATACATATACAACGTGTAACGTTAAATGCGCAAAACCTGAAAATAGTTTGATCGAAATAACGAGCAGAATTAATTGAACCACTTTTTAATATAGGTCACATTTTTCAAAAAATCTTCATTAAAAACGTTGTCGTGTCTATTTATTAATAGGTCAAGCAAGCCAATGTCAGCGCGACGCAGCGGCCCCTCGATAAAGCGTCGTCGCAGACGCAAGAAACGATCAGAATGGCCAGTAAAACTAAAACAGCACATAAAACCTTTATAATTTTTTAATGACTTATTTTCTCTGTGAAATAGGTCAATTGAATTAAAAATCAGTTGGGGTGTCTGAGGTTTTGCGCATTTAACGTTACACGTTGTATATTTAAACACGGTACACTACTAAACGGGATCCTGCAAAAAAACCGTACCTGCAAAAAACGTGATCTTGCCGTGGGAAAGAGCGCTAACAAATAATCTACAAACGTTGTTTTAGAATATACAGGCTGGCAGGGACATCGACGCGCAACCTGTTACCATGGATTCAGTACATAATTCTGAACGCCCCCGCCATAAAAACTTTTGTCGGTACCTAAGTATTAAAAAAAAAAAAAATCCGTTCCATACATTTCGACCGCATAGGTTTTTTTTTATTTTTATAACCGACGAAAAATTGCTGAATTCATGGTGACCCGTGACAGTTCGCGCGTCGCCATCCTGTATACTGTTTCCTCGATGAGGCTTAAACCTTCTTACTTTTATCCAGTTCAATGCATATGACTAATAATTTTCTTAATTTTCACTCGATGATTGATTATTAGACTTAAACTAACGAAAATGTATACCTAACTATCGTATCTACTAATTCTGATAATCATATTGGTAGTGAACGTGTAAACAAAGCATTCGGCGTCAGGTGCATTCATGAATATTCTGAATAACTAATAATATAATTATGTGAAAATGTGGGAATTTGTGGTATTTTAACTTTAATTTAGTCATGGGGGAAAGGAACTTGAAAGTCAACCTAAACATTTTTGTTAGTCGGCGCCAAGTCAAGTGCATGAATATTTTAATTAATTTAAATCAGGTGCATTTGCACTTTGGCTTGGCTTACAAGCTAACTAAACAAAGCAAACCAATTTTACCATCGTCCACATTCAAATCTTTATTGCATAACACATTTTCGTCATCTAATCGTCATGGTCTTTTGCAGCTAGTGTTAATCTACGAGTAGTGTTGCACTTTCCAGTAAAATACATATGGATATGACATAATCATAATTTGAGTACAAAGGAACTACTTATTTCTTTAGAATTTCTTCCAGCAGACCTGCGAAAGGAGAAGTAAAAAAGAAATGTAGACAATAGTGTGTGAGAACATGAAGAGAAAAATATGAATGTGTGAAGTCTAAAACTGACATATTAAATATATAAATATACCTAATATTGCCATAAGCTCAAAGTAAATAACAAACATCTTCATGAACTTTCACATGAGATCGTTCTTATAACGCGTACGAAGAACTCTTATCGTGTAAGTAACAATTAAGGGATCAATTGTAATAAGTGCAATATGAAGTCGAGTCGGCCCTTCAATTAGCTAATAAACGCTGATTATGTTTGTTTGTTACTGGTTTTATTCTTATACGAAATCATATGAAGCTATATTTAAGCAGCAAATGACCCGTCATTTAAAGCCACATATGAACGCCTACACAAGCTGGGCCTGTTAAAATAAATTGTTAAAGAATGCTCCTAATTTACTGTAACAAAGACCTTGCAACTTCTAAGTCACCAGGGTGCTAATTTTAGCAACGTTAATTGTTGTTCCTAATTCAATTGTTACTATTTCGCTATTCAACCTGCGCAGTGGCAGCGCTAATCTCTGGCTGGAGTGTCTAGCGTTAATTGAAAGCCAGACGGCTTAATTCCTAACACACAGCTTGCATACAAATATATCTTTGAACCATCGCAAACGCATATTTCATACTTAAATGCACAATATGTGGCCAACCTCAAGGGATATACTCCAAGAATTTGCCCATTAATGTGAAGTAAACATCGTTGGGTTACCAAACCTCTTTTGAAGATTTTATTTTATCGCTCTTCCGCTCACCTAAAAGGATCTAAAACCGCAACGTAAGTAGTAACTTCATCACTTCGATAACCACATCTGGTGAGCTATATATATATACATATACCTATATATATACCTATATATATATATATTATAAGTGAATGGGCCCGCTCTTGACCTCGATCACGCCTCATTGAAAGCAATGGATGAAGTCAGCAGGCTGCTTGACGCCGGACTCCGGTGGGAAGGTGGTCACAAACCAAGCGGGCCCTAGCCCTACCACCGCAAGGGAAGAATTGGCCAGGCAAATAAGGTGTTGAGTCTGACTGTCCAGGATGCACCGAGCGCTCGGTTCAGTTGAGTAACTGGCGGAACAAACTGCGCTACACGAGGAGGCTTCTTCATGCATACCAAAATAAAAAAATATTTTGGGGTACAATATAATCCTTGAACTCAATATTTCTTTTATCTTGCTTTTCTGAGAGATCGAGTATCTATCATAATCTATTTTATTCTATAAAAACTTAAAACTCATTGAACAATAGAATAGCACAGATATTCAAATACCAACCACAATGAATACGATAAATCATGAAGAGACGCTCAGTTATGATAAAGAACTGCACTCGCTTCGTCGTCGCCCGGCTAATTCTTATTTCCTCATTAGGTGGACCGTTCCCCGCTTGCGAGTTGCGCTTGCGCCCATTCAACAAGTCTCCTCACCTCCCCTCTGCGCCATTATCCCCCGACTGCCCCTTCAACACTCCACGATACCAATCTGTTGAGCGAAATTACCTAGAGTGCACTCAGCTTCTGCTAAGTGTTTTGATTTATTGTCCTTTTATTGGACACTCGTCCGTTGGTCGCAAATAAAACAAATATAGATTTGCTCATCATCATAATAAAATTATTCGTTTATTGTCTACAGCATCAATATGATCGTGGAACTGTTCACAATAAACGAAAGAAACGTTAAAAAAAAATTAAGCACATGCATATTTTTGCGACCATATTTACCTTTTTTTTTTACATTTGTGATACTTGATATCTTTCTTTCTATCAATAGCTAGTCTATCGAATTGATTTGCCGACGTTCCACAACACCTAGATTTCTAGATCAATCAAACAACAAGCATCATAAGTTTCAAAATAAAATCTTATGTATTTATTAATAATTATAAATGCAACAATTTTTTCTTCGGGTTATACATCTAGCCGTTGTAAATTCGACTGATAAAGGCTAGCAATAGGGCGGTAGATTGAGAGGAGTGCTCTCGAGGCTAGAACGTGGCAGAGGCGGCGGGAAGCATGCCGGTGGGCCCCAATTTGCCTCAGCATTATCCAATTGCCAGAATAAAATGGTTGGCGTGGGCCAGCGCGTGACCTGCTCTCGAATTTTGAGTCCCTATAACATAGGTTCAATACAAATGGTCTAATCTGCACAATCTAAATTAATAATTATTTTCCCACCAACTAATAATAAAGTTTTGATTAATTATGAGTGTAGGTAACGACATAAATAATATCAGCACAGGTTACACAGACAGATAAAATTTATGGGGAAAATGTGGTATTAATCTTGAAACTAGCGTTTAGAATTTACAAAATGGTTAAACTCTGTCCACTAGGTTAACCGTTTTTTGACAGATGGAACTATTTATTGCAGCAACTTTATAACTTATAACACTCATTTCGATAATTTCACTTTTATTTGTATGTAGTATCAACTATCGATTTTTTGCTGTCGAATAAGAAATGGTGCGGTTTCCATGCCTGTGTTTATTATTATTATTAAATACAAAACAATAAAAATTAGCCGCTTTATTTACTTTAATTTCAATTTTACAGGTTTTATAGCGGAAATCAGCCTAAAGATATCAATATCAATTGTGTTGTAATGTATACACATAAATATAGTGTTTAATAAAACACAACGTTACTTATTCATAACATTTCATGAAAGTTTTAAAATCGTAATAAATTAACGTCGTGTTTATGGTGGCAAATCCGTATCCTGGCAAATAATTTATATATTTTATTGATATAATTTGAGTGGATGCAAGCTTTTTCTATATTGATTTAACTATAATATAAAATGATTATTTTCCATTTATTCATTTGAAGCGAATACATTCGATCCCATCACTTAGTACGATAGAATATAATTTAATACGCGTAATAATTATTATTTATTTTTTTGTCGAAATTGATACATGTACGGTATTGTAATGTCTGTAAAGTCATAAATAAAATAATTCAATAAGATAAGGCAGTTTATATATTTATTTTACTACGCATTTTAAAGCTAACTTTTACGTAATCTGGAATAGTGGAGTCGTGGAGGTCGGTCCCACTGAAACATACGGCACGGTTGGCGCAGTGGTTAAGCGATTGACTGCTGCGCTGCGTGTCGCGGGTTCGATTCCCGCACGGAGCAAATATTTGTATGACCTACATGTATTTGTTCCGAGTCTGGGTGTTTTTCTATCTATAATATGTATGTATTTACAAAAAAAAAAAATTGTATATAAGTAGTTTATCAGCCATCTTGTTACCATAACACAAGCATTAGGTTGCTTAGCTTGGGACAAATGGTGCTGTGTGAAATGTCCAGGGATTTATTTATTTATTTTATTTATACTACCTGGATAAAAAGTGTGTTTATCCAGATTTTTAATTATCTGTGTGCCAAATTTCATCCAAATCCGTTCAGCCTGCTTTTTGACTGATACAAACTTTGACATTTATAATAATTGTAGGATTATTTCATGCGTTACAGCGGTCCTATTAGAGTTAACTTCACTCTCACGCTAGCATAGCTTGAACACCCTTTCTGAACTCGCTGAATTCGTTAATCAGATTCAGAAAAATTGTACTAGAGCAAGCAGCTCAACAGATTGGTCTCTGCTGTAGACAAAGATAAGCCAGTGCACTTACTCATCATTGATGTATGATAAACAGGCGCGACAGTTGCAGATCGTGACGAAGGTTGCCGCCATGTCCTACAACATGTCCCCTGAATGCCTACAAAGTGATCACAGTTTCTCATGCCATTGACAGCCGACCAACTCGTGTGTTGCTTATAAACAATTTGTGAAATAAATGTGGGATAAGCTATCTGCAAGTTTATCTCAGGTCAGTAACGTACGGAATTAGAAAAACAGCTTCCACGCACGTTAGTATCCACTGGCGCCTTTGCAAATGAGATAACTAGGCATTAATTAATTTAAATAAAAACTGCACTTGTTTTTATTTTTTACACATACTTGTAGTATCGCAGCCGTTACCTACACATAATCAACGAGGGCCACAGGCCAGATTTGTTGCTATGTGAATATTTTTACCTATACTAGAATAACATTTTTGTCACATTGGCAAGTGATAAAAAACATTGCAAAAGCTCAGCGCATTCTCAATACCGTAACTTAACTTGAGTAAAGAAAAATACAAGGTAAAATAGCACGCCATATTTTCTTAAGTTGTATTCAAAAGGTAGAGGCATCCTGTGTTAATGTGTATTCTGAAAGAGCATCGTAGCCTTTTACTTTAAATCCATGTGTTTCGAGGCTAGTCTTGTCTGGAGGCTAGTCTGTCATCTAACTATGGGTACATTTCGGAACTTTTTAGAGTACTTTTTCCCGCTACAGGTATTGATTACAATACCACTAATTTGTATTACCAGAGACCTAATTTGTTCATTTTAGATGAGATCACGCACGAAACCAACAACTTCACAATACAGAGCTAATAGTTACATTATAGTTTAGGTGTAGATACAGTTACGCTCGTCTCGCCGCGCCCACCTGATCAATCTATCTCGTTTAAAACTTGCCTATTTCTGCACAAACAAAGACATATCACATAAGTAGGAGAACTTTGCTATGAAACAATTAACAAGTAAATTATCCGTGAGTGCTTTCACAGCGCCCTGCGTCCGGCGTGCGCTTGCGCTCCCAATTGGACTTCCGAGCGCGTTTCCGAAATCGCTCCAACAATGAACTGACGCGACGATTTTAATGACTGTAAAGGGAGTAGTTATTGTTTTGTTATTATTACGGCACGAGACAGGAAACTGGGTAATTAGGCGTTAATTTACTTCGTAACTTTATTAGTTTTATTTCACTTTCTCGTGTGCGCAAGCAATTGATAGCTTCAGTTATGTAATTTTAATTAATGCAAGCTCATAAAGACCCTGGCAGCACTTTCCCAAAACATGGTGTTTGCGTGATAACGTAACATGCTTATAACAGTACCTACAGAACGTGCCTACAAACAGTTCTTAGTTGCGTGACATGTCCTTGTCGGCTTAAAACAAGCACTTTATAGTCGTAACAAGTGGCGCTAAACTTTGCAATTGTCAAGTCAGGGTTCACGTTTTCGTACGCTTCAGTGCTCATTTGAGAACTCTACCGTGAAAAATGTTTTGAAAATATTAAATACAATAAGGGTCTGCTATACTACGCTTTTCACACATATTACTGTCGTAACTAGCTTGGAATAAATAAAGTCAGAAATAAGAATTTCTTCAAGCGTTTAGGCATAGGGGTGATCCGAGTACGGCAAAAGAATGAAATTCCTTACAATTCCCATAATACAGCAATCATCACTTTAATAAAAATTGACAGCTAGCAAATGCAAGTATCTGATAAACATGTCCAAAAACGAGTTCATCCGTCAGTCACAAATATTAGTAAATTGGACATGGAGGGTGCGTCTGGGCGTGGTGTTGTGACATCTATGGCGGAAGAGTCGCGTTAGCAAGGGATACCTTCGTACTTGACTGACATAACAAACGATACCGATACATCACCATTTGTATATAGGAAACTAGTTAACTCACGGAAGGGATTCGTTTTGAAACCTGCCCAAACGTTGCAGAAAATATTGTATCTTTAGACGGCAATCGGTTTATCAGCAAAATATCCTAAGCTATGACATACATGTAAGTATATCAATCCAGAATGGAAGATACAAACATAAAGCGAGTGTCCTACTTATATATGATCCGTCTGATGGCAGTGCGTGCGCAGGCCGCGACCCGCAATTATACACCCGAAACAAACGGCACAGATCGCGCCCGCGCCGGTCCTTGCATCCGTTTTAATTGTTACGCGTATTGTTCATCACACTGAATGGACATGACTCAAATGAGATCTGTCTGCGTCACAACGTTTTGTTCCTAAGCATTTAACGCGCTGTGATATCCAGCGGAAACTAACTTTGTAATTAGCAGGGAAATATGACAGGCTACATCAAATGTGTCAGCAATATGAGCATTCATCAACGTATTCAAATGAGTTACCAAGTAGCAAATAAGCATAAGTAGCAAATTTATCATATTAATTCATTGATAACATCATGACCAACGAAGGGTACCCGCTGACAAACTTAATTGAATTTATCTATTAAGTCAAACGCACTATTAGGTATAATTATCATTACAGTGAGCTTGTCACGATATTTTGTCACATTCGTGTTAGTTGATGAGTATATTTCTCGTCGTTTGGAATTGTTTGTTTTAATTAACCTGTATCTTCAAGAAATGTGTAAGGTTGTAGAGGGGGTGCACCTGCGGCTTCCGGTCACTTGCCATCCGTAAAGGACGTCACCGAACCGTGAAAATCCGTTACAAGCCCTGTTTTTTTACTTTCTCATCCATGGGAACGAATGAGTCCGTTACAAGAATACACAACTGAATTTCTTTCACGCACTGTCTTACTTTCGTTCCCTTAGCTGTTTATAAATACATATATCAAAACAAAAAGTGGTAACAACACAACAGCTTTGTTTGTACTTGAAACGTGTCTCGAAAGAGTCTGCATTTCATCTTTATTTAGTTTAACAAAGAAGCTGAAGATCAACGACCATGTGTGCACATGTGAGACGTAAACACCCGCAAAATTCACTATTAGGCAGCTGTTCCACCGCCGGTGAAGAAGCAACTAACTATCGACTATTTTCTCGCTCAAGAAACTTTCCGTGTAAACAAAAGAGATGCATATACATATTAATAGTATTCCGTGTAAACAAAAGAGATTCCATGTAAACAAAAGAGATGCATATACATATTAATAGATGATCGCTGACTGTTCAGTTGTTGCTGACTCGCTCCACTGGTTTGTATGATTTTGCTGAGCGTCAAGAGCTATTAAAGATTAAAGATAATACTCGCTCACCAGCCCAGCGACAAAACTATCGGAACTACACACTCGTTGCTCGCTAACTCGTTTTCAGTTGCTAGTTCTACCTGCTACTCGTTCATAGCCGGCTGTGGGACAACTGCTTTACTCGCTAACAATTAAAAACAAATGAAACGGACCAATAAAACTGGGAACATTGATCTAATTCGAACAAAAGATTTCACTCAATACAACTTCGATAAAAAGAACGGTTAAGCGGCTATTTATATGAAAATTTTGATTAAGGAAGTTTATTGAACGTAAAATAAACAAGGAATTTGTGGCTTGGTAATTTAATTGGATTAAAACCCGCACCACTAATTATATGACAACACAAGTCATGTTCCTAATAAGGAAGCTCTTCGTTACTATCACTGTTGCCCTATTGAAGCTTGGCTAATTTTTAATTATTTTATCTTATTTAAAAATCAACACGCGACGCGAGGTAACGCTGGATGAGATTTAAAGAAAACCGATACTGTAGAATTACAGAAAAGTAATGAAAGCGCTTGATCTGGAAGAAACCTAAAGCTGTATTGCAATGCTCATGACGATCATCTAGCTAGTGCATGTGGCTTGAATGAAGCATTGTTGTTGCTCTGAGAGCTCATATTATGCTCCGCTCACCGTCATCATCAACATCCTGCATATCTCAATTTATTTAGGGGGTGTCCGCAAGACTTTTTTTCCATACAACTGTATTTATCGTCATCTCAGAATTCACTTCCTTCTTAGCCATATCGTCTTTCACAAAAGCCATGCATTCTTTCTTTATTCCACCTCTTCTTATAGCCATTTCCATTCATAATTAATACACCTTGTCACCTGCACCTCACTCCTCCACACCACAGGCGCTGTATCAAGGTCTGCAAAATATATTATAATAACGCATATAGTTATTACTTTCCTGATGGCTAACATCATTATAAAATATCCCACTTCCGAATATCCTTTCACACGCTTAGTTGCTTGAACAAATACATGTTTTGTCATTATCGCTTGGTTTGTTTGAAGTATACGTTGCCATTAATTATTTATTGTTCTAGTGCAAACTGGGGTGTAGCTTATGGCAAGAAGGATTGGAAAATTCATGTCAAATCGTTTGCGTAAGTAATCACAATCATAATTCATATTGATAACAAGCAAGAATCAAATAACATGTAAGTTAATTTTCAGAATGTCACATCGGAGACTGTATTTTCGCGGGAACTGTACTGTGTTATGGGATGTAACGAGGCTTTGAATACTTACTTTCAAAAATTAAGAGGTACGTTTGCACTTTACTCAGGGAATATAGTACGAATCTGTATTCGTAGGTACTATATTTCCTGTAGTCGCACTACAGCCGTGCGATTCTGTAACCATCTCACCGTGAAAGCTTGGGTGAAGTGAGCGTGGAGTTCTGCAGCTGTCATTCTCAAGGGATTGACACTATTAAGTGCTCACATCACTTATGATTTCACGGTGAGATTTTTACAGAATCGACCGGCTGTAGTCTGTTCTACTATCAATCCCTAACTACTTACCTATGTTATCCTGATTCACAGAATTGATTGGGATACCAACTGCCCCAGCTTTGGTGGCTGATAGCTTAACAGCTACGTCACTGTCGCTAGTGTGGGAAGCCCCCAATCTGGGCAACCTGAGCTACATGGTACAATGGCGTTACGAGGAACTGCCGGGCACGTGGCAATATTACTCTAATTCTAGTCATTCGGATCAGTCCATAATACATGTAGACGGTCTAAGGCCTTACACAAAATATAGGGTAAGTGATTTCTATTAATTTTATTAAAACATCGGGTCCCTACCGGGACAAACGATAAAACGACATATTTAAAAACATCTGGAAAAGCAATCACTGATATCCACTACCCAAACCATTCCCTAGTTTTTAAGTACGAAAAAAATGGTATTTCCGGACCATAATAATAATTTTATCAACAGTTTCGAGTGGCCATATTCCTATCTGGTCGAGGGGGTAATGGGGAGCCAGTTTACTCTGCACCATCAGTGGTTATCTCTACTTTGGAGAATGGAAAACCTAGTTCAGCTCCGTCATCTTTACGAGCTGTGGCTCCTGACCCTAGTCGAGTGGCCATCTCTTGGGAACCTGGACCCTTCCCCAATGGACCATTGATATCATACGTCTTGCGACTGACGGACACTCAGCCTAACACCAACGACGCTCTTGAGGTATGTATAGGATTATTGGTCTCAGTTATACCAAAATATATATAATAAAAATATATATAAAGAATGTTGTATATAGCCTTTATATACAACATTCTTTTTAGTATATTGCAAACCTGAATACAGTTTGTTCAGAATAAGTAACTGAATCGATTCCAATAGTTTTTACACCATGTTATATTTTATCCCAAACATATTTAAAAATGGTAACAAGTTTGACACCGAGCGACACTAAGAACATATCCGCAATCATATGCGCACAACACAGGTCACAGCCGGTCGGCCGGCAGTGCGTGTTAAGCGGTAACCAACATTTTGTACGGACAATCAGGTAACATAACAAGCTTACAACTTCCTGATTTTTCATGATACAGTTTTGAAATTTTGTATGTACAGACGCCAGCACATCAAGCTACTACAATCTGTCAGATTTCTTTAATAGATTTTCAACTTTATCGCTAAAGCATAAGGTTCAAAGTTGTTTGGGAAAATCGGTCAGTTTCGGGTAGCTTGATGTGCTGGCGTCTGTACATAGATTCTTTACATAAACATACTAGACACGTGTTTCGGGTTTGCCATATACTAAAAATAATGTTGTATATTCTATTTAGCGATAAGACCGCCCACTGTATCACACCTTGTAAAATTTCTACATTAAATCTGTAACTTTAATGGTGTATACAACGTGTAACATTAAATGCGCAAAACCTCAGACACCCCAACTGATTTCTAATTAAATTGACCTATTTCAGAGAGAAAATAAGTCAATAAAAAAATCGGCAAGGTTTTATGTGCTGTTTTAGTTTTACTGGCCATTCTGATCGTTTCTTGCGTCTGCGACGACGCTTTTTCGAGGGAGGAGTCGTCACCGGGCCGCTGCGCCGCGCTGACATTGGGTTGCTTGACCTATTAATAAATAGACACGGCAACGGTTTTAATGAAGATTTTTTGAAAAATGTGACCGATATTAAAAAGTGGTTCAATTGATTCTGCTCGTTATTCTGATCAAACTATTTTCAGGTTTTGCGCATTTAACGTTACACGTTGTATAATAAATAGTATTCTATGTATCTATCAATTTAAATTAATTATTGCTTTTAGGACATGCCAGCATCAAACTATACGTTGTTTTACATGTTTCAAAACTTAAACCCAGCCCGTGAGTATGAAGTATCAGTGGCAATGCGAAACTCGGTGGGAGAAGGACCTAGAGCTTACGTTAGAATATCCACGCCTCCTTTACCTACTTGTAAGTTTAAAAATTTTATTTCTACAAATAAATAAAATTGAAGTGTCTGTTTGGAATGTCAAAATAAAAGCTTTTTATGAAATTTATACAAAATACACAAAAAAACAACGTTGTAAATTTTTGTCTGTCTATCTGTTTGTTCCGGCTAATCTCCGAAACGGCTGGACCGATTTTGACGGGACCTTCACGGGCAGATAGCTGATGTTATATGGGTTACTTTTATTTTAGAAAAAGAAAAAGAATGAGTAAACACACACACACATACACACATTACATTATTGTTTTCCGATACCCACGCGAACAAAGTCGAGGGCACAACTAGTTTTCAATAAACTTTGCGTACTAACCCTCTACTGATGAGATAACAAACACGTGATGACGATTCTTTCAGCTGTTCCTAGTCAGCAACCAATTTTAATTTTGGGTGGCGAACAAAATGTTTTAGCTGCACCAGCTAATGATATGCTATCAGATCCTGTTGAGCTGTATAGCACGGAACACTCAATCACTGGTATGATTTTAATAGAATTATTTTCAATAAAAGCTTTTTAAGTCTATTAAAAAATGGAGTTCAGACAGCTAGACATCGCTGTTCATGATATTGTCTTGGTTTCAGGTGTCGGTCTTGATATTTCAAGTGATTCACTTTTCACATCAGTATCAAATGGTTACGTATATCGCAGTAGCCTCTCTAAAAAGAGTACTTCAGAAGCAATCCTTACACCCGAAAACTACAAGCCTCAAGATTTATCAGTTGATTGGCTGAATCGTCACTTGTATGTGCTTGGCGAAGTTCACTACCGAAGAGCAGACTTCTCGAATGTAACATTTATTACGAACTGGGAAATACTACGATGTGATTTCGATGGGAAGAATTTAATTGTTGCGTTATCAGGTTTTAACTCTCGTCCAATTCATTTTGAAGTGGACGCTTACAATGGGTTGGTTTTTTCATATTTATAACCGTAGTACAGCCCTTCGAATCGAGTTTCTTTTTCATTTTCTCCTTATCGATTTTATTTCAGTTATTTATTCTGGGCTCAACAAGGAGGCGATCGCGGCGGTCTATACAGACTAGACTTGGCAAATATATCAAACGGTGTTCGCCACGACGGACCTCCAGAAATGATAGTTCGCGATGCGCATTTAGGAGCCTTTACAGTAGACCACGCAGATTTCAGAATACTTGTAGCACACCTTAGAAGGAACACAGTGTTAGCTGTGTCGCTTGATGGGTGAGTACAAACTCATTCACAATCTTATTAATAGGCGATGCAGCGATGATATGCCGTTCTTAATGGGATATGTTCGTTATATTCCAGACGAGAAGTTGCCGATTTTCGAGCTAACACGCAAACTCCAATGTTTCTATCAACGCGTTCCATAGCGTACGCTGGCGGTCTTTTTTATTGGACGAATGGTAAAGAAATGTTGACGGAGGAATATCACGGGCAAAGCAACAGTTATTTCCACAACGAATATCCTTTAGCTTATAACACCAAGACAATAGCAACTAGACAGGTTTTGGTTGCCTTGAGGAGTTGTCAACCTATCCCAGTGCCTGTGAACCCACCGTTGGGTTTGCAGAGTGTGATGGGTATCAATCGTGCAAAAGTTTCGTGGTCGCCTCCCCATCTTTTGGGTCATCAAGGAAGTGGAGCCTGGCAGCAGTGGATTTTCCATCTCCAACTTACGCATGTCGAAACAGGAGATGTAATAGACATGTAAGTACCTATTGGCGCCCATTACCTTGTTCACAAACTAAATTAAATTTAATTTCAGTGCATCTTTTTCTTTCTATTCCATTAAGAAAAGGACAGAAAATAAATATTAGTTTAGTCCTGTCAATTTAAGATACTCCTTAAACAAGTTTAAACGTGATTAAAAATTTGGCTACTAAAAATACGTCAATTTACGTCAGGCGATGACTAATTTGACAGGACTAAACTAATATTTATATTCTGTCCTTTTCTTAATGAAACAGAAAGAAAAAGATGCACTGAACTTAAATTTAGTTTAGTTTGAGTACAAAGGAATCGACGCCATTACCTTAATCCGCAAAATTAATACGTATTCTTAGAACATACAGCCGTAATTGAAAACTATATCGTTTTATTTTAGTATGAACATAACGGAATTGACGTGCATTGTGGAAAACTTGAAACAAGGTGCAGAATATGTGATTAGAGTAGCGGCCGTAACAGAATCTGGTTCAGGTAAAAGATTAACTGAAACCTATTTTTTATCGTGCTTTATGAAAAGGGAAAGGGATCTTTGCCCAGCAGTGGGACATTATGAGCTGCGTAGATAGATAGATACATCTTGTTTTATGCGTATACTAATTTTGTAATATGTTTAGGTCCATGGTCTTCAGAATTTGTTGGTAAAACTCTAGCGTCGTCGCCGAACACTTTACATAGCACTTTATTATGGTCAGGGCCGGATGGGCTGTTGCAAACTGATCTTACAGGGGACAATTTACAAATCTTAATTCACGGGTAAGATGCTTCTTTATTCTTGTCATATTTTTTCGCATTTAAAATTTTAAAGCACATGATTTTCGAAAAATACTTTTTGTTGCGCATTTTCGTTTCGCAGGTACGCATCCTCAGCCCTTTGGGCTGTGCAAAATTCTGACATGTGACACCTGCTTGGTATATATCCAAGTAACAGATTTCAACTAAATTGTTTCTATTTCAGGGCCGATCTAAAAAACTTTCAAATCACTGATATATCATGGTATCGTGACAAGCTTTACTTGGTCACAAATGTCTCTACCGTAATGTGGTATAATACTACAACTCACGAGAAAGGCTTCATGCCTAGCATGGACAATGTGGGCAGCTTAGCGGTAGATTGGGTCGGCAAGAAGATTTACTGGTCAAATCCAAAACAGCAATTGGTAAGGAACTTAAACAATGCTTACAGTACCTGAAGTTTTTATGACACATCAAGTACAATATTTTTTATCTTACGATGCGACGTGCGTTTTACTTGTGTTAAACGAGTGTACAAAAACGCTGTGAATGTGTGCGTGAAGACGAGTAGCGTGAGCACATAACACACGCGCGCGCACACACCTTCGACTTCGCCACTGTCTCGGACGGGACCGAGAGCTCCTGCGCTTACACCATATATTCACAGCGTGTTTGGGCACTTGTTAACCACAAGTAGAGCGCGTGTCGCTTCTTGAGATAAAAATACTATATGAGCGGCAGAGATGTCGCTCTACAAAGTCGTTTTAGTTTTTCTGAAACTTGATGCATTTGCCCATTGGTTACTATCTACGCCTCATCCTCAATAATATTGCTTCAAATTGCAATTTCTCTTTCTTTAGATAACACGAGGCAATTTAGACGGTGGTAATCGAGAGCCTGTACCAATTGTGACGGTCGCTAAAGAACTTACAATAGACTCGTTAGGCGCATACATATACTGGAATACAGGCCACGCCGTTGAGGCGGCGAGACTTAATGGAGAGAATAAAATGATATACTATCCTGCGCAGTTATTTAGTGGAAAACAAGGTAATATTGCTAACAAAGTAAATAGTAAAATGTTGCATTTTTGTACCGAATGAAGATTAATTATGTTACCTATAATTGTTTAAGTAATGGGACTGACTGCGGATCTCGAAGAAAAATGGCTTTATTGGCTCGTTCGCAGTTATGATGGATCTGAACTTCATCGAGCTCCTACAGCAGATCAAATGACCCACGGAGTTAGTGAGGTGTGTTTCAGTAATGAATACCTGCTTAATTATCACTATCTTAACTGCCGTAAAACATTTGCGGCTAATGACGTACGGAAAACTTGACTTTCAGTTGCACTTGCGGCAAAATATCTCTTATCTCATATAACTCTTGGGGCCATTCAAGTTGGGGGTCTAAACATTATAATTTGATGCCGATACTACCCTAACCGATATTAAAAATAATACGCATGCACTAGAAACTACTGCAAAAAAAAATAGTGGACCACGATATTATATTACCACTTTCGACAAAAACTCCCAGTAAATGTCAACTTCTCTAAAGTTAAACTATCTAAGTCACATTGGTCTTAAAGCAATTTAGACCATGACGTTTTGACGCGCAAGTGACATTTATCCACAGGGTGAAATTCTTTATCATTGGTCTTGTACAATTTGTATATTCCATAGATATCCGGTTCGCTGGTGACTCGTTTATCCGGGTCGGCAACTTTAGGACCTCTCTGCTACTTCAGCGGTCGTCTGGTGTGGGTGCAAGACGCTTCAAGAGCCGTTGTATCGGACCTAGCCGGCAAGTACACCGCCGAACTGGTGCCAAGAGTTCATGTCATCGCTGTGAGAGACCCGACCTTGCATGCAGACAGTGGTAAGTTAGAAAAAACCGGTCAAGTGCGAGTCGGACTCGCAAACCGAAGGTTCTGTACATATTTTTAGGTATTTAATTACAAATTTACGGTTTTCGGATTTTTTCCTTTATTTGTGCTAAATGATATTGCTTCTTGCCAAATTTCATAATTCTGAGTCAACGGGAAGTACCCTATAGGTTTTGATTCCCTTGCGAGTGTCAAATTAGGCGGCATAAATGGAAAAAACGCCCGTATCTTTTGATTGCGTTGACTTAGAAGTTTGATTTTTCACTGCTTCAAAGGATTTCAGCCCTGAGTATTTGATATTAATTTCAACTTGATAACTACGCGTTCCTGAGAAAAAGGGTCTTGACAGACGGTCAACGAAGTGATCTTATAAGGGTTCCGTTTTTCTTTTGAGGTGCGGTATAGTCGAATAAACTTACCTCTTTTGTGAAGGACGCTAACGGGCACATTATTTGGCGTGATGTTGTTCTATGGTGCGGTCACATTGGCAGCGACTATGCAGACGTTTGTTGGGTCAACCTGCATACAAGGAAGAAATCCATAAGCATATAATAAAACTCCTGTATGCCATTCTGTAGAATTCCGTTTGAAGTTCAATGCAATATGGAGAGCCTGTTTCCGTCATTCAAGTACAAATCCAGCGGGGTAATTGCGTACTACACTAACAAATGCAATGTCTTTAATTTCTAGAATTCAACAGCATTCATTGCGTTATTTACGTTGTCGAGCAGACGTTTTTTCCAGACATATGAAGCAATAGATTAGGGAATTCCTTCAGAATACTATGGATTGTGAATGAAAGTGCGTTATATTATTGGCGTGCAGGCTCCCGAAAGCAGATGATTATATCTTAATTCTTATTTCGTTTGCAGAATCTTTGATAGCAATTCCGGAGACAATAAACTCATCATCGATAGCAGTGGCGGGCGAGTGGGACAGGTTCAACGTGACGTGGGACCCAGCCACGCGCGTCAATGTTAACAACAGCCGAGTATATTATGACGTCAACTTGCACTTTCCTGGACAATACAAGATTGAGGTGAGAATAGAATAGAATAGAGTAGAATACTCTTTATTATGTACAACTGGAAACTGTGCTCAAGTGATCATCGTTTGTTAATCTAATAAAAACTTATCAAATCTCTGTTCGTCTCATTTCATGTTGTCAATACATTGGTTATTTATCGCAACTGCGGAATCTCATCAGTCAACCACGGGTAATTTTGCAAGGTGACATGGATTGTCGCGATTCGCAAGTGATGATAAAATAATAATGACGGTTTATATTTTAAGCATTGGAAAAACCCGAATTAGTAGTTGTAGGGATCGAAGATTAGCAAATAGATACGCTGATATTATCAGTAAGAACGCTACAATTAATATAATATAATAATACGCAACTATTGTCATTAAAGTATTTATAAGGCCCTTTTACACGGTACGGTTCTTCCATAGTGATCCATGAACCCTAATTATTATTCTGAAATAAAAGGAGCTTATGTTATGTCTTATAACATCAGCTGCCAGTGAAAGTTCCGTAAGAATCGATCCAGCCGTTTCGGAGATTAGCCGGAACAAACAGACCGATAGACAGATAAAAAAAATAAAAATCCTTTTTATTTGTTATACTACCGTATATACATATATACTTTCATATGCATTTAATAAGTAGCTGTCATTTTGACATTACAAAGAGACACTACAATTTAATTTATTTGTATAGAGT